>NDGM010962483.1:0-15989 GCA_002564305.1 Octomys mimax
CTTCATTTTGAGTGTCGGGTATTTGTCCCAGCAACGAGAGAAGAGTAACTAAGACAACCTCATTCCACCAGCTCCCTTCAGCGACAGCACTCAGCCTGGGACCCTGACTCCGCAATCAAGCCCTCTGTGTCCTGCCGGCCTAGAAACTGCTGCCTACCTGGGAGAAAGACAGCACTTAAGCCCAGTGCTTAAGACTGTGCCTCACCTGAGAAAGCCTCCACAGTAAGGGGGCTCCTGTTGAGGTGTCAGGATGAAGAGTCCACTTTTGCGTGTGATGTTCACCCTGCAGCTGCCACTGTGACAAAGTGGGAGGTGGGAGGGGCAGCCAGAAGACAGTGGTGTGGCCACAAGCGCAGCCACACTGGTATATGAATGGATCTCGTGGAGGGTGCCCTGATTCCCAAGAAGGACCTTGAGGCACAGCCACTTTCTTTCTTGAAAGAAAATCTGCAGCCAGGCTTGACCATGCCCTCCTGTAAACCCAGCCCTCTGGGAGGCTGAGGCAGGAGGACCTCAAAGTGCAACTTCCTGGCGACCTAGTGTCTTAGTGAGACCCTGTCTCACAGGCTGGGATGCAGCTCAGTGTGACCTGCACAGTATGCAGGGCCGAGAAAGGCTGGTTCTGACGCTTCTGGCTCCCGCGCTAGGACAGCACAGAGGGCCAGAAAGGAGTGACTCCCATGCGTGGCTTCCAGGTTTTCAGCAGCCCTGGCCTGACAAGCGCTGAAAGCGTGAGGCCAGGACGCAGCCTGCCCACTCCACTGCCGGGTGGGCACAGGGAGGCTGAGGCCCACACCCAGCAGGGCTGAGTGTCCAGACCGCAGATGGATTTCCCAGCACCCGCGCTCAAGTGGGAGGAAAGGGCGAGAGGCTGCAAGTGGAGCGAGGCGGAGCAGAGAAAGAGCCTAAGCATGGAAAGACGAGCTCAACAGGCGCGGGCACCTGCCGCATCACGCCCCTACTCAGAGCTCACTGTGGTCACACTGCCGGGGAACCCAGTGCCCGAAACAGGAAGGACCCAAGGACGGACGCGGACGCTGATGCGGAGCGGCCCTGTCCAGAGACGCGGAGGCAGATGGTAGAAGGCAGCCGGGGAGGTGCCTGGGCTCCCGCCTCGCGCATTCACTTGGCCCTAATCAGGCTGCGGGGGTATCCAGTTTGCCAGCCAATCAGTGGCATGTGGGTGGCTCTGAAGAGAGGACTCAGAGCTGCCAACCTCTCCATCGGGGCCCTCAGGGTCTCCAAGTCCGGCTACCCCTGTTAGAGCTGCTTCCTGCACAGGGATAGCTGGGGCCGGCGAATTCCCTCAGCACCCCGCCGTCACCCTGGGGCTACCCTCCTGCAAATGTGAGTATCCCTAGGCCTGGCCTCTCCTTGCTCTGCAGAGCAGCAAGGGCCATGGTCCGGAAGATTCTCAGCTCCTGGGTCAGAGCCCTGCGGCCACGTGGCTGGCTGTATGTGTAGACTGGTGTGTGGGAGGCGGGTTGACCCTTTTGGCTCATAGAGCCCAAATTGTGCATTGTGGTGGTTCCCAGATGCATACTTCCGGGGCTTCCAGATGGGGCGGGGGAGTCCGATTCATTTTTTCCTTTTTTTAACTTAAGATTGCAGAACAATCAATTTCAGATTGATTCAACCCATGTTTTAAATCAATTGCTAATGATTTTGGAATAGGCAGGATATTTGAAGATTATTGAACTTCCCAAAAATCCAGTTTTTAGAAAAAGTCTTCCGTCGTTTTATACTTAAAACTTATCTTAAAACCACGTTTCCTCCTATGGGTCCAACCGAGGGAGATGTCACTCTCGTCCGGAGTGTGAGTGCTCGTGGTGTTCTAAACCACAGTCAGGACGGCTGCTACTGGAGAGCCAGGAGTGACACCCGTCACATTCCGCTCATTCTCAGAAGTCAGGGCAGGAAAAGACCAGGGTGTGCTGGAAGATCCAGCAAGCTGCTAGCCAACGACAGAGCCCAGGAAAGCACAATGGTGGTGAGGCCAGTGAATGTGTTGGCTCAGTTTCCCTCGTGACACCCTTGAGTAGGATCCGGAAGGGGATGTGTGTGGCCACTATGAGCTTTGGGCAGCCTGGATGCATGACGGAGAGCCAGAGAACCCGGGCTGAGACCAGGCTTGCCGGGCCCAGCCACAGAGGGGTGGAGAGCTTCCTGGAGGCTACCGAGGATGAGAATGTTCTCGGGCTCCTCCAGTGGCCAAGTAAAGCCACTAAGGTCAAAAATAGATGCCCATCAAGGAACGCCATGCTGATACACAACATCCTCAGAGTTTCCAACACAAAAGCCAGAGGACTTGACTATAAAGTGGCACTTGACTTGGTGACCCTGTGGGAGGAAACCATCCCACACAGCAGCCACATCACCAGTCACTGCAGTGCGTGGTACAAGCATAGTGTTCGTGAGTGGACGAATGTTAGACTTTACGAGAGCCATGGCGCACAGGGGTATTTCAGAGCGAGTGGGGATCAACTTACACAGTGCTGTGCATCTCTCCACTCCCTTCTCCACATACAGCAAATTACAGCTCGCAGCTAAGGTGACTGTGCGTCCTATTCCACATTCCCTGCCCTTTCCTCAGGCTTCTTTTCAGCTGTGGGCAGGGAGAATTTCACTCACCCCTCAGGTGAATGAGTCTGTCGTGGAGAAAGGAATCAAGCGTGGAACCCATGGAAAAGCACAGGGCCGTGGCGCAGGTCCCCCTCTCCCGGTGCCCTGTCCTCTGATGGCTGGCCCTGGGCTGGCATCGTGCCGGCTCTGCCATCATCCTCAGCCTGGCTCCAAGCACAAAGAGGCCGCTCACATATCTGCTGATGCTGGTGGAGGGCTTGCCCTTCCACTCTGGGTGAGGCCAGCTTCTCACAGGCTGCAGGCCGTGGACACTGACTCTGCCTTTCTGGATAAAAGAAGCCTGCCCTAGTGCTGCTCTACGCGCAGTGCCTCTATCCCCTTCTGTCCCTGCCTCTGTTTTGCTGATCTAATCCATTTTGATCCAGCACTGGGTCCTCCTAGGAAGCAAATCCCCTCCCCAGAGAGCCCCGCCTGCAGCGATCTCCACAGGAATCCCACTCTAGTATGATCCCTTCACTCTCCGCTGTGTCTGCGCTACCTCAGCTGCACTAGGCCCGGTCTGCTCAGTGTTTTGATGGAACTGAGGACTTGGTCCACAGCACGCATCCTGGGCCCTCATGGCTTGTCAGGCCTGCCCCAAGGACTTGGGGAAAGAGTGCCCACTAGAAGGTGCCAGGCTGCCGGGCTGCTGGCGAGGGGCCTGCTGCTCAGAGGGCAAATTCTCCCCTGGGCCCCTCACCTTGTCTGGGAAAGAGACAGCAGCAAGCGCTCTGCTGGGATCCAGGCTGCACTGTGACGTCAGGTGGCTGACCAAAGTGCGCTTGGCCACCAGGTCGCAGCGTGGACACAGCACTGCCTTCAGGAAGGATCGGACTCTTGGGTTCATGACCCCTGAGGCAATGGCTTTGGCCATGCGAGTCTAACAAAAGGAAACTGCAGAGCCTGCGTAGGATGCCTGGGGCTTCCCCATGCCCTGGTACTTTTTAGTTTGAAGTAATGTATCTGCTAGCAAAGGTACAGTCCCTTGTGGGTGTGCATTGTCCTTCTCGGGAGTGCTCCACCTCCTAGCAGACAGCACCCTAGATGTGCTGGCAGCAGCAAGCTTCTCTGCAGTCCGTGCATCTGGGACTTTCATATCAGCTCCTCACAAGCAGAGTTTGTCTCATATTAGTGACTCTCTTGGGAGGTCAAAGGTATGGGGGAAGTGTGTGTGTATGTGCATGTATGTGCGTGTGTGTGTGGTACGTCTGAATGTGCACACGCACAGTGAGTCCAGGGACCAGAGCCGCTGTAAAGCTCTTCTGTTGTCATGAGACCCTTGCCGCTTTTGAAGAAATGACCCCGCCTTTTCCTTCTGTATTGGGCCCTGCCACTTATGTCACCGGCCCTGCAGGAGGGACCATCCCTGGCAGCAGCAGCATGTGCCTTGGGTCAGGAGAAACTCCTAGCCCATCGGTGACTCAGCTGCCACCCCCGTCTTCCAGGGCTTGGTTAATATGGGACCCAGCTGGGGGGGAGCCTTCAGGTGTTTGGACACCCCCCATACACCATGTGTTGCTAATGGGCACACCCTGCTCCTTCAGGACACCAAGCCCAGAAGGAGCCGCCTGGATTTCTCCCCTCTGGCCCAGGTCCCCATCCCATCTCTCCTGAGGCTGTTCCCATATACTGTTTTCTACAACACGAGATAAAAACCAGTGCTTTAGCTGTTTGATTTTTACAGGGTGGTTCGTCTGGGCGTGATAAGGGGAGAGGCACGCCAAGCATTATTTTATTTGAAAGCCAGAAGCACATAATGTTTATTAATAAAGAGCCTCGTTTACATAGATTTTATTATTATTGAGCATAAAATGGTTTATATTACAAGCAAGGGTGAAATTACTAACTAATTAGCCTGTGAAGATCACGTTTAATGGAATATATAAATCTGGGGCGTCGCGTTTCGCAAACCTTCGGGGCCTTATTCATCAAGCATGTGCACGTGCAGCCTTTCTGCTGAAATGGGACCCGGACGGCAGTCCAAGGTCAAGTGATGAGCTCTGTGTTTCCTGAATTCCAACTCTCAGTGCTCCAAATTCCTTGACTCTTACGGAAGTCAGTTTCAATGTGCAGCTATTTGTGTGGACTGTGGATTCAACTAAAAATGATGGTAATACAGAAAAACAGAAGTGAAGAATTTACAGACCATGTTTCCCTTGCCCTGTCACCCTTCCTTCCTCTGTCTCCCGCTTTCCTCCCCTTCCCCACCCCCATGGCTCAAGACCCACTTTACTTTTCTGAACTTTCTATTAACTTACAACAACACAGCATCTTCATAAACACCTATTCTTGTCTATTTCAGTTAAATTCTGTAATAGCACCATAAAATGTGTTAGGCATTGAAAGAACCCGTCAGTCACCAGAATCAGAAATCGTCCGGGGAAATTACTAGAAACCATGGCTTTAGAGGAAAAGAGAAAAACTTGAAGAACTTGGGGAAATAATTCTAAACGTTTGCCTAAAATGTGTGTTTCTCACTGAGTTGGAGGCAGGTTCATTGGGAGCAGGGCTCCTTGCCCTTGAGGCTGCCTGGGGAGCGCAGGCCTGACCTCCACCTGCTCCGCATCCTGCAGGGGCTGTCAGCAGGAGACCCACAGACCTGCGGAGGCTCTCGCACAGAGGTTCTCGGTATGAAGCGGCAGGGCTGAGGCGCTGGGCCGCCGGCTGCACGTGGACCTCCGCCCTGCCACCTGGGCCTGTTCTCCGCCAGGCTCCTGGTTGCTGCTTCCAGAGCGGAGGCCGCTTCTATGCAGGAACAGAGGCCTTGGCGAGCAGTGGCACTCAATGCATTTGTCTCTTCTTGGACAAGAAAAGCGAACCAAACTGAAACGGGACGCCAGCCAGGCTGCTCGGCCAACTCCCGGGGTTTTCCGGTTGCTCTGTGAACCCCCGGCCAGGTGCCAGAGGATGCAAACACGACTCCCGGTGAACCCCACCCGCACTGCACACCCTGAGCTAGGAAGGTCCTGTGCTGCGGTAGCAGGGCTCAGAGCAATCCCAGACCTAGCAAGCAGAAGACGCACACCAGGCAGGCCGTGCGGGCTCAGGGCTCAGCTACCTGCGCGGGCTGCTCGCCCTAGCCGCGTGTTCTTGCCTTACGCAGAGGAACACTGCCCCCTGCTGTCCAGAGTACGCACTTCCGCCGAGAGTGCGGGCTGGGGTGGGACCACCGCCCTGTTAGGGAGAAATTAATTTTGATCCCCTCAGTTCTTAGCTGTCAGCTCTGAAGAGTTACAACTGCAAAGAATCGCTACTGCACGGAAAGACGACTTGCTTTGTTTTGTTATTGTCACTCAGTCATTTTTATGAATTCTCATCGCTGGCAGAGACCCACTGAAATGAAACGCCAGGAAGAGACAAAGGCAGCCCCGGGCCGGCCACCAGGAGCGTGGACCAGCTGGGATGGCAGCTCTGCGGAAGGCCTGGAACGGGCAGCGAGCGCCCCTCTGCCCTTCCCCTCCCTCCCGAGTGCCCCTCTGCCCTTCCCCTCCCTCCTGAGCTCCCTGCTGCCCCTTCTCCTCCCTCCCGGTGCATGGCTCAGGAGACACTGCTGGGCTGCCGCTGCACACAGCCCGTAGGCATCCTTCGGGTCACAAAGCTCTCTAACACCATCTCAGCCCTGCAGTTTGGAAGCAGTCAAGCAGCTTACACTCGTGCAGCGAATGTCCCCTGCTCGTGCCCCTCCTCCTGCAGACACCTCAGAGTTGGCCTGCAGCTCGGATGCGGAGCCTGTTACCCGCCCCTACACCTATATTTACTTCTGTCTCTGTGTCTGTCAAACTCGACCTGCCACAGTGAGTAATCCGAAAATTCTGCTAACCGAGCTCCAACTCACCCACGGATTCCCTGGATGAGCTGGCACTGACCAGAAAGCACCTCCATGCTTTGCATAAAGAACCAACTCGGTACTTTGTGTTTAACAAGGGTTCCTTCATAGGGGACATACCACAGTCCTTCTGTGCCCTTGGGCTCACTGCGAGGTCAGCTGTGCTCTGAAAACATGACACAGAGTGTTTCAGGAGCACATGGCTCCGAGCTCCACACCGTGTGCCGCTGGGGCAGGGGTGTGGGCCCGTGCCAGCTTGCTGCATCCTGCCCACCAGGTGGCTGTCACTTCTTGTCCCCGCATCTGCCCTGGGCATCATCACCCCTTGGGCCCTGCAGCTCTAGGAGCACCCATCACAGGAACAGTGCCAGAGCCTGCGTCACTGCCACTCACCACCTTCTTGTCTCTGCACTCCCACGGTCCCGAAGATGGAGGCCACATTCCTGGGCTTCGTGAAAGCAAGCTGCTGTGCTTTCCTGTGTATTAGTGGTCACTGTTGCTAAGCTCTCACTGTGACTGATTTACAAGTTAAGCTTGGCCACGGGTGATTGTGCCTCCCCGGCATGTGCTCTCCAGGGTCCCAGCCACATGGACCGGCTCTGAGTGGGCCGAATGGAAGAGAGACCCCACTGCTGTCCGCATCCCCGGGCTCATCTCAGGGTCCTGAAGGATCCCTGAGAAAGCTCAGTGTGGAGAGGGCCTATTTACTTCCTTCTTCAGAAACTGGTCCTGCACAAAGTAATGTTACCATCTAAAGGTCTTGGGGACGTTAATAACAGTAATAGCTGATCCTTGCTGGCACTTACTACGTGCCGAGCTGGACGCAGCTGGCATTTCCCGTGAGATGCTGCTGAATGCTCTCAGCAGCCTGGACCTGAAGAGATCCCCACCTCCACTTTGTGGTGAAGAAGACGGAGATGCCAAATCGTCCTCTTGCTGTCACTTGACAGAGGCAGATCTGGGCCTTGCGCCCACAGACTTTCTTGGTTCCTATGTTACAAAGTGCTTGCATGTTTACTTAAGCACCAGAAAGGTCACTATCATAGAAGGAAAACCACGCAGTACAATTTTCCCTGATTTGCCGAGCAGAAGACTCGCGCTTGGATGTTTGTGGCTTCATGTTCAGGCCACAGAGGACCACACGCAGGGCTCCCAGGCCCACTGTTGACACCCTGCCCGAGTAAGGCTACTGAGGACAGCCAGAAATGCTACGCACTCCAGAACTGACTTCACACCCCTCTGAAGACACCAAGGAGCCGGGCTGTGTCGGAAGCCCCCAGGACTGTCCCTGCTTCTGTGGAGTGACAGCCCTGTACCCCAGATGCCAGTCTGTGTGGCTCTGGAGAGCAGAGCCAAGCTGTCCTGTTGCTGCTGAACACCCAGCAGCTGCTCACTGAATGATCATCCGTGGCTGGTTAAGCACAGGCCACAGCCCAGGAGAGGTCAAGGGGCAGAAGCCCGAAGTGCAGGCAGAGCCTGCCTGTTCGGGGTACCCACCCGACCACCTGGGGTCCTCCTGCCTCCACCTCTGCCGCAGTGGTTCAGCTCTGGTAATTTGTGGCAGCTTGTTAGCAAATGAAGAGACAGCTTCTCTGAGAGTTTTCCGTCCTCTGCCTGAATGCCTGGAGTGAGCCTTTCAGCACTGCACGGGGTAGGCTCCTCCATGAACGTGCGTGTGATGTAATAACTGGCGTTCTCAGGGGGTTGTGTCAGAAGTTGGAAATGAAGCCCTCCATTTCCTGTGGAAACTTGCCTTTAAAAGTAAGGGACAAAGACCCAGGCCAGCAGCTTCCTCCTGTGCAGCCTGCTGCCAGCTTGGCTACCACAAGCTAGCGCACACCTTTTACCAATCTTAATGGCACTGGCTACACTGCACATGGCTATGCCAGGAGCAGAGGTCGGAGGACACACTGCCTGCCACACTGGAGAAGAACCCAGTGGCTTTTGAAATCCTTGTATCTCCCCTTGAGCCCAAGAAGGGACTGCTGCACCCAGCCCAGCGTGGCGTGTGCCCATCCCATCCCAAAGTGCAAGTGTTAAACCCTATCTGTGGTGCAGCTGCCCTGGGAGACAGACTTGGGAGTGAAGGAGGCTAAACATGGTCATGCAGCACTGTATCAACCCACAGGACCTGTGTCCTCGGAGGAAGAGGAAGAGATGCCACACACACACACACACACACACACACATACACACACACACATTCACACACATGCACATGCACATGGCCATGCAGGACACAGCATAGAGATCCCAGCTGCATTCTGGGCGGAGGCTCAGGAGAACCCTTCCTGCAAACCCCCAGTCTTGGTCTGTAACTTCCAGAGCTGACGGAAAGCTAACTCCTCTCCAGGGCTAGGCGCTCTACTGTGGCCGGTAGACCTGGCCGATGGCCCTGAGCCCATAGTCTCATCCTCCTGAGGATCAGCCAGGCCTTCACAGCTGCTCCAGCAGGACTACGGAGCTCAAGGTCTTAATCTCCCCACCTCCCCTTGCTACCTTAGCTGCTGACCTCTAGGGACCAGAAGAGCCACATAGGCATCATCACTACCAGCCCTGTCATGGCCCATGGCATGGGGAGGTGCCGGCCCAGCCCTGTGTCCCAAGAGGTCTGGGGACCCACACATTCAGCATGCAGCCACCCAGTTCTTCCCCTGCTGCCCACTGCCCCGTCTGCTGCTCCAGCCTGCAGCTCTGCTATCCACAGCTCCACCTCCAGCGGGCCTGGCCCCACCCAGCAGCAGCACTTTGTACTTTTTCCTAGAATACTCTCCTACATGCAGATAGCTTCTGTTTCTACCCAGCTTCCTCTCTGCCTTCCCACTACCTCAGAAAGTGGCTGGATCACCATCTTCCACTTCCCAAGAGAGGTCCTGAGGGGCAGAGGGCCATAGCCCTCACAGCACCTGAGGGCAGGGGCTGGGGCCTGAGACTCCCATGCCTGCAGCACAGAGGAGCCCCAGAAAGCTCAGCTCCGGCTTGCTCTTCTTGTCTCCACTTAACACCCTGCTCTGGCGGCCCGAACACAAACACAGCTCCCCCAGCGTCTCCGCAGGCCCTTCGTGACGATCTCTTCTAACCCAGTTGCACTGGTTCAAATGAAGAGCAGCCAAGGTCAGGCCAGTGAGCTGCATGCTGCACACTGATCAGAGGCCTTGGACAAAGTCACAAGCATGGACTCCAAGCCAGAGCGCTGAAGTCACCCTGTAATTATTTTATTTTTGACTATAACAAGTCTCAATCAGATTGCTATCCTGGGTCCAAAGCACTATTTTCTGAAAACATTTAAAAACCAATGTATACTTATGTGTAAAATGTAAATATTAAATATAAACTATTCTTCAACGTGGATCAGATTTTACAAGGCATAGAAATGTCTCCCTTAAGCTCAGCCAAGCCAGAAATGGCCTTTCTCATAATTATTGTCACGTGGGGGAAAAAGTCCCTCTGCTTCTGTCCAGGTCAGCAGACAGTCACCAGTGTCCCAAGCTGTATGCACGGCAGGAGGATACTCAGGGGAGGGGGCAAGTCACCCTTGGCATCCAGTCATGCTGGCAGTTCCCGCTCCCCTGAACAGCGGCGGGGGGACAGCACTCTGGCCCAACAAGAACAGGACCGCACTTCCAGGGGGCGGCTGCGGGCCTCTCCACGCAGTGGGGCCGCAGGCCTGCTCTTGCTCAGGCTTGCTGCACAGATTGGCACCAGCTCCACTCAAGGTCCGGCATCCTGGCCAGGCTGCCGGCTGGCCTGCCACAGCATCCCGCCCTGGCCAGGCCTCTGCAGGGGGCAGTACCGCACGGAGCAGCGGAGCCACCATCGTGTGTTTCCACACCACGCCAACTCTGGGAATCGGTTAGCTGTTCCCCCAGAGCTTAGCCACTGTAGACCAGCAGAAGCCCAGAGAGTGGCAAGCAGGAAATGGGGAGCCCTACAGGAACCAGGCAGATGGTGGCAGGGCCTCCGTGGGACACGTGTCCTTGGCCGTGACTTTCCTTCTATCCCAGCAGGACAACTGAAGGTGGGGTGTCCCAGGCTCTGGCACCCCAGGGTCCCTGCAGTTCTCTCCACCCCCAGCACCCACTGGCTGGCAGTTCAGATCCAGAGCTCTGCTTGGCTGGTGTTGGCACAAGCGATAACCTGCTTCATATAACAAAGTTTATGAAAAACCCTCATAAAGATCCCTGAACATCAAATAACTTACAAAGCAACACTTTGATAAATTAAGTGCAAATGATTCGAGAACATGTGGATCACATTTCCCGGGAAATACCCGTGGGTTTAAATATGCAAAGGGAAAGTGCTCGGCAAAACAGATCCTGGATTTTCCTGAACACAGAAGTGGAGAAATACCCTCCTCCCCAGGCCCAGGACAGCATGGGCCTGCCGCTAGTGCACCGAGGCCCCCGCGGGGCTTCCAGGGTCACAGCCTCAGCGCCGGGTGCAGAGGGCGGCAAGGCCGGGGCTTTCATGTTCACGCTTGCGGAGCGTAGTTTGTGGTTTTCGTTTGGCTTTTGTAGGCAGGAAGGTCCACGCACACCCTGCCCCACCGCTCCCTCAGGGGAAGCTACTGTGCTGTGTGTGACCGAGAAATCCGCCTCCTCGCTGCAGACCTTGGAGCCCGTCCAGCCCCGCTCCCGGCCCGCACCCCGTGCTCGCCCTCTCATTTTGCTGCCGCGCTGAGCTGCCGAAGTCAGCAGCACGGCAGTGAGAGCTAAAAGTAGCAGCCACAAGTCTCCACTTGGCAGCGCGGAGCTCGCACTGCCAGCAATCCGCAGCGAGTCTGACTGAAAATCTGCACCAGAAAAGAACATCAACGCGAGTACACTCCTTGGGGACCCCGCGCGCCCAGCCCCCGCACTGCGCCCAGTGTCTTTCTGGGCCGCTGACTACCCGACTTAAGCTGCCTGCTTATGGCCCCAGGGGCCAGATCTTCCTCAGCTCTCATTCAGAAATTGTTAACTTGCAAACTGAGCAAACCAACTTTGGAGATGCAGACAAGAATCTGAAAGAGGAAGAAGCAGAGTCAGGAAGAGCAGCCTAACCTTTGAAGAGACAGCTCCTTCAGAAGGTCTGGAGGCGCCGAGAGCGCTTGGGGAAGGAAGCGGGATTGGCAGGCCCTGGGCTGGCTTGGTCCTAACTCTGCCTGCTGCTGAGGGAGTCGTAGGAAACGGTTTCCTGTAGGAAGTCGTGTCCCATGTTGAGATCTGCAGGCTAAGACTCTAAAACAGAACCAGTCGTTTAAGCTGCCTTCCTAAACACCCATCTATTCTCATGGATTGCCACCCAAGTGTCCACAGGGATGTCCTCTAGCCCTCTGTGAAAAGTCAGAAGCTTCCGGTCCTGTGCCGCAGCCCTCATTAAGGACTCCAGATGCAGCCACCGCTGCCCACAGCCGTGTCTGGGGAGCAGGAGCCGCTGCCTAATCACTCCCCATGAGGTTCCAGCTGGGCCCTGCGCACCCGCGCCTCCCTGACCTGTCCGCAGCTGTGGTGCACATACCGGCAGAGCTCTAAGCGCACTCGGGAGAGCACACCTGCCGCCACAGCTCCTGGTGCTGGAAGGGGCTGTGGGGCCGGAGAGGGGAGGGAGCTTACTGTCCTCCGGGAACCTTGTCAAGCGCCATCCTCAGACTGTGTCCCGCTTCAGGCTGCGCAGGTAAGGGGAGGCCTGAGAGGCACCGTCCACTGCGCTGTTCTTCCTCATCTTGACTCATCCCTGCCGTCCAGGAAGCCTCACTCAAGCACTTTCCCTGGGGACAGGCTTGTGCGGCCACCTGGTCCCTGTGGTGCCTGATGTGGTCCCTGCCGTCTTTCCACATGTGATGCCCTTAGGAATCTCCGTTCACTGTAGTAGGTGCTTAGCAGTGACTGAATGGATGGATGCGAGTAGACGGGAAGGAACCATGGTCTGGGTCTCGGCGACCATCCCACAGACAGCTGGTAGCCTGTGTCTCGTACTACAATTAGCTCGCTTGTGCCAGACTGTGGCACAGCTGGACAAGTTACTTCAGTCACCTGAATGTGAGCCTCTGTCAGCTGTCTGTTGCTAATAATACACCACAACCAGGGAAGTAAAGAAAAGGGCCTTGTTTGGAGGCATGGCCCTGGGCTGAGGGCCACACAAGGTGAGGACCAGGAAGCCTGCAGGTGCACCTAGATGACCCTGGACCCTAACTCCACACCAAAGGTGGGAATCTAATCCCCTTAGGGCCCCTCTGGCTCCATCTCCTGGCATCTCACAATGGGACCGAATTTCAATGCGACTTTTAAAGTGACACATGGCACTCAAACCCTGGCAGCTGCCATGCATGTGTTGGTCAAATCACATGGAAATTCTCTTGTGAGGAAGAGGAAACATTGACCCCAAGAAAGGGCGGGCAGTGTGATCACTCAGTGGGTTTCCTCTGCCCCAGGCCGCCTTCAGCTCTGTACAGGCTGAGCTGCTTGGCTCCCTGGGGACAGGGATGTGTGGATTTGCATCCTTCCTGGGGACAGGGATATGTGGCTTTGTGTCCTTCCTGGGGACAGGGATGTATGGATTTGTGTCCACCCATGCTCTGGCCCTGGCTGTGGGCAGAGGTAGCGCAGCCCAGCCTTGTATCCTGTACACCAGCTCCGCCACCCTTGGAGAGAAGGAAGGATGCCATGTGGCACCCTGCAGACAGTGAAGGACACTTTCAACTATCTCTGCAGCTTGCGTCCCATAGTCACAGACCCAGCGTCTCTCCAATTAGATGTCCCCGTTTCCGTGGGGCAAGTCATTGTTCCCCAAAGTCAGAAGGAAACATAGTTTCCAACTCTACTGAAGGGAAGTTTTTTTTGTCCCTTTCCCCAAAACCTGGTCCTGAGATGCCCTTAACCTCAGCCTCACCTGCACATGGACAGGAGAGCCCTGTGAGGGCGCTGGCAGCCCACATGGCATGGGTTCGTTCTGCACTACAAACGTAGACTCATAATACACCCATGCGGCACAGCAAAAGCGCTGTAGCTCTGCTTACCAGACACGCAAAACCTGGATGGAGAACCTTGGTTGTTTCCTAAAGAACATGAGGGGAGAGCTTCTGGAGGAGGGATTTCTACCTAGTTAGTCGAGTAACACAACACAATTCCAAGTAGAATCCCAACGAGCTTCCTTTGTATTTGCTTCTTAATATTTAAGAAAGATGATATCATAAAGATACAGAGCTCAAAGCACACCATCTCAGTGGACGTCGGTGGCATCCCAATTCGGTGGGCCGCGATGTGCTCTTCCCTAAGTGGCCTGAGATGATTCAATAAACATTCAGAAAAACTGCCAGCAGTCAGCAGCTCACGCTGGCCCCTTGGTGGGATGCAGGCTCCTGGTTCTCTCCAACCCACACTGCACCCACCTTGCCAGCTGCCAGGGGACCCTGTGTCCTTAAGGCCGCCAGGGTGCAGGGGGCAGTGCCCAGCCTCTCCTGGCCTCCACCTGGCAGATAGCCCAGATGGAGCACAGTGCGGAGGGGCTATTAGGCTGATGTGCTCGGTGACTTTGGAGTCATGGCCTGCAGGACAACGTACGGTCGCCTCATCAAAGGCGGGGGTCGTCCATCGATCTTCGGAGCCAGAGCTAAGGGGCACAGCTTTCCCATTTGCTGTTTGAAATGGTGCCCAGAAACAGGGAGGACGTGACCTGGTGGAAGGTGACAGCCCTCGCAGCTGCCTGGTGGTCTCCATTTAGCATCTGGCCAGGGTCATGGAGCCCATTACTATGAGCACATTAGCTGGTACCAGGAGGGGAAGGACAGGACAGGTCACCACCTGGGCACCTCTGCTGCCACAGAGCTCCCATGCCACTGCAGGTGGTGAGGACAGAGCCTCAGGAGTCCACAGCCCGCCCCCCAGAGCAGGCAGAAACACATAGAGTACCAGGGCACCAGCGGTGAATTCCGCTCCTCGCCTGCAAGGTGAAGAGCTTTTTATTGTGTCAATTATAAATGTCCTGGAGGGAAAGTTTATCTCCTGCTCACCACTGAGCGGTTGTCTGAATCAGGGTTTTTTTTATGTTTATTAGTCCAGTGGGGGCCGTTGAGCGCTCTCAGCTCCAAAGTGCTGACGTTTATCAATCGCTTCCAAGTAAACCCAGTGGCACGGTGCCCCGGTGGCCACCACAGAGGCAGGAGGCGGCTGTGACCACATGGCGCTTCCCTGTCCCTGCCCCCCCTGTGGCCCTTGTTACATGGGCCTCCTGCTCTCCCTCCTCACCCAGCTCTTCCTCGTGGTTATCTACAAAGGGACCCCCACTTCCTCCATGCAGGAACGAGCCCCTTCCAGCGGGGTGGCCTCCTGTGTCCCTTGGCTGGGCTGCCAGCTGTTCTCTGGGTGTCTCCCATGGTGCACTTTGAGCAAAGCACACACTCTCACTCACAAGGTGGGCCACGTCCAATCAGGTGAAGCGGTGCCCTATCCAACCAGCACTCCAGGCTGACACGCTGAGTAAGAGGCAATGAGTGCACACACAGCCTGCAGAGTGGACAGCAGCCTGGACAGCAGGGCGAGAGCCCCACATACGCACTGCACCCCTAGGCCAGCATTGCGCGGCAGCCTCCCTCCGTGGGTAGTAGGTGGCTGGGCAGCTGGGCAGCTGGCCAAGGTGGTGTCCTGGCTGCAGAGATGCCGGGGGCAGTGAGCAGCACCTGGCCGGTCAGTGCAGACCACGTCCTCCACCAGTCACAGGCAGTCGGTCATGGGAGCTGTGGCTTGTGTCAAGAGGAAACTGAGAGTCCTGCCCTCCCCTCGGTGGTGCAGACGCAAGCCTGGGGCAGGGGCGGGGCAGGGGCGGGGCCAGGGGCAGGGGCGGGGCGGGGCGGGGCGGGAGGCAGGGCAGGGGCGGGGCTGGTCCTAACTGCCTGGCACCCACCTGTCAGGGGAGGCACTGGAAGCAGCACAAGACAGCATGTGGAGATGTGCGGCAGTGTTCCTCGTGTGCCACTCGCACAAGGCCCTGCCCAGTGTTCTGAGAGCGGCCAAGGCCTGTGCTCCATCAGACCAAGGATGGCGTGAGCATCAGACCGGAACTTCATCACAGCAAGGCGCTCGGCGGCTGCCGGCCCTCGGAGCCCTCCCTCGCACCCCACACGCCCACCCACCCTGCACTCTGGCACAGGTCTGGGGTCCTCTCCTAAATGTTGCTACAGGGTGCAGCCAGAAATACAGAGCATGCTATGCCCACGCCACCCGCCGAGGGCAGCTCCTAAAGCAGGACACTGCGCTCCCAAGTGCCTGATCAACGGGATCTGGCGCTACCTGACTTCCGGCTCTTCCCCAAAGCAGACAAACAGAAAGGGAACTGTTGGCATGGATTCAGGGCATCGAGGCAGCTCTGCAGCACAGCAAGGGACCCTCCCCTGTACCCTCACCTGCCCTCCCTCACCTGCCCCTCCCCCTCACCTGCCCCTCCCTCACCTACCCTCCTTCCTCACCCATCCCCTCCCTCACCTGCCCCTCCCCCTCACCTGCCCCCCTTCCCCCCCCCCCCCCCCCCCCCCCCCCCCCCCCCCCCCCCCCCCCCCCCCCCCCCC
>NDGM010962499.1:0-10825 GCA_002564305.1 Octomys mimax
AGAGAGAGAAAGAAAGAAAGAAAGAAAGAAAGAAAGAAAGAAAGAAAGAAAGAAAGAAATTCAGTCTTCTATTCCTTAAAACTTACCCTGATAATAAATTGGTTTTGGTCCTTTAAACTTTCTTCTAGGAAATGATGAGTGTCTAGAACTGTAATTGTCCTAAGGATCCAGCAAACATATCATGGAACACTTTTAACTAAATCATGCTAAGTGCTTCAGAAGTTCTCAGAGCACCTGAGTGAATTTCCTGAATTCCTTTAATCTACTTGGAACACTTAAGCAGTCATCTCCAGCACATAAACTAAAATCAGAAACTGTTAAGATTAAGGGAGATTTCTACCAGCTCGTGCCTAGAGGTACAATCTTTATAATGCCATCCTGAGTCCGGGCATGGTCGCACACTCCTATAATCTCAACACTGCGGAGGCTGAAAACAGGAGAAGGATCACTTTGAGTCTGAGGTGCGTAGTAAGACCTTACACAAAGTACATTAAATAAATAAATAAGTAAAATTATTTAAAAGATAATGCCATGCTATGCTACTCAGTCTGATACCAATAAAATAATGTTATTGTTTAAAATGTTCCCCAAAGTCTGATGTGTGTGAAAGGTGGTTGCATCAGGGGGCCCTGTACTCATCAACGGGTTCATCTGCAAGTGACCTCGGGCACAGAGGCAGCTGTTGGGAGATGGGGCCTGGGCGCAGTTGGGTCTCTGTGGGCACGAGCTGGAGAAATGCATCCTTGTCCCTGCTCCGGCTTAGCTCCCTGCCTCTGGTCTGCCAGAGAGAAAGCAGCTGTCCTTTCCACACACCCTTGCACCCGGTCTTCTCTGTCTTGGAGCCTTGTGACTATGAAGCAAATACCATAAGAACTGTGATCCAAAAATGACTTCTCTTTCTTTAAGTTGTGGATGTCGGGCTATTTTTTTCCCCAAGCATCAGGAGAGTTGACTAGTATAAATAATAAACTTTTCTGACAAAACCTTTCAGACAGATATTGCACTTTCAAGTCAAATAATTCTTCCGAGCTTCCAGCTGTAACTGAAAAGAGAGAGACTAAGAAAACCAGCTAAAGGAAAGGGGAAGATGAGCAAAGAAAAATAAAAGGAAGGAAGGAAAACAGAAAGTGAGAGGGAGGGGACACAAAGTAGGAAAGTTGTTCAGAGGAAGCAAACAAAAGCTCTGTCTCCACAGTTACTCCTGGATAGCTGGGTAGAAGTAGGTCTTTGAACCAGAAATGATTTTTTCCAGTGCAAATCCAGGCGAAAAACAATATTCTTCAGAATTCTGACAGTGTGTTGTTTGATTTTTACAGTGACTGAAGAAATCCATTTTCTAATGCTGGAATGTCAAGTTCTAACAGAAAATAAAATAGAATCAACTAATGACAGAAGTGAGAAATAAAGCATGATTAAAAGAAATACAGACACTGACAAAAATATTTCAAATTATTTGTATTTCATTTTTAGCAGAAAGTAAGGAACTATTCGCTTCCAAACAGTCAAACCATGAGGCAGCATTTGCTTGATTGCCTGCATTTTAAACTCATCACCCCACTTCACTAAAAAAAACTATGAATCTGTTTTTTCTCATTTCAGGTGTTGGATTGTGAAATAATATCATATATGGCTGCGCCAAGGGAGGGATTAGCCTTGTAGGTAGTATCATTTGAGGCCCCGTTTTGTCCTTTATGCACACGTGATTGTCCACTTTTGTTCTTCAGGTTTCCATTGGTTGTCATTATAAATGAGAATAGTGTAGTAAAACCACACTGATGGGTCTGGGTGGAAAAATCAATAGGACACATTTTCCAAGTAAAAAATCAATAATACTTAAAACAACTTTTTTTTTACCTTAGAGGCAAATCTTATTGTGATAACTGACTAAGCTCTCCATGTCTCCTGGTCCTGTCATTTCTGCCTTATCATATCTTGTGCTTTTACATGAATGGTCGTCTCCTCAATTAACTCTGACAACACTAACTGTTCTTTCTGAACACGAATACACTTCTGAGAAAGACACTCAGAGGAAATAATTAACCAGCATGGAAATGATTTGAACTGCAACTATCAAACGTTTTATTTCACTAATGCCTCCAACATGATTTGGAGAGAAAGACACTGACGTTTTCAAAAGAGTAACAGTGTGTTCATTTATGACACCAATTAGCAAGGTTAATTGCTTCACTTTTAGCCATTCAACCTCCTGTTTGTTCATCGAGTTAGTTTTTGATTGAAGAGTAACTGTCCTGCAGAGCAGTGCTCAGTGAGTAACTTTAAGTAGATCAACAATAAAAAAATGAGGTACACGTTCCTAGTCTTCCATGTACATACACGATGCTGTGTATATCTCATTTCAAGCTTCAAGACAGCCTTGCAACGTCTCAGCCCATTCTCATCTACAGATTAGGAGGGAATATGAGATATTAGAGAATAAGTCCTCACTGAGCTGTAAGGAATAGAATGAAGATTTGCACTCAAAACTTTATGATCAAACCTTTGTCATAGTCTGTGTTATACATGTTCCAATGTTTCTGAAACAATGGCCGTACCTTTAGGAATGATAGTGTAGATAGGAAATTACCAACTGATCTGTCCACACTCTTCCCATGCAAATTATTTTTGGAACAATTCTAAGATGAACATAGAGTGTTCAAAATATTGCCAGGCATTGTTTGCTCGGTTTTTGTTTCTTTTACTCATACTTTAATTTGTGTTTCCCCAAAATACAATTTTGTGGATGCTTGCATTCTTTTTCCTCACTGTTTCTATTTTATTTATCACTTTTTGTCTTTTTTGTCCTCTTCTTTTTGCTTTTCCTTTCATTGGTCTCTCTATGTTTTTGTCTCTGTCTCTATCTATATCTCTCTGTCCTCCAGTCTCTAGGGCTCATAGGATACGTAAGTCCACTGCTTCTGCTATTCTGATACTACTAGTTAGTCTTGTCACTGGGTGCCTTTACACCTTCTTGACTCAAAATGAAGGCTAGAGTAAAGCTCATCTGCCATTCTTCAGAGATTGCTTCAGGGTGGTTATGCCAGTTTAGTCCAAGTGTTTGTAATGTACAAATATGTGAGACTCAGAATACATCTTAATCAGAATACAGGTCCCTGGCCTGCTGTGTTTTGCTTCTTCACTGGTAGTCTGCCAGCCTTCATTTGATAGAGGGCAAGGAAATTCCCAAGCAGCTGGATTCCTGGTATGTCTCAACGTTCTCTAAAATTAAAGAATGAATTTTAGAAACAATTGAGGTTAAGAACAGAATATATTTATTGGGGGTAAGAAAACCTCTTTCCAAGACAGAGACAGAAGGAAATCTGAGTGAGTTGCCAAAGGCCCTAACTTTCCTAGAGATTTTATAGAGCAAATCCATGAGGTGAGGTGGATCGAAAGTGGAGAAAAATGAGAATTCACAAAGTGGGAATGAGGTGGATCAAGACTATGTTCAACTAATAAGATTGAAAGCTTAAGATTAAATTGCTCAGGTAAAATTGATTAAATGAGGATTAAATGGAAAGTGAGTCACATAGGAAGTGGACATGAATACAGAACAGGGTTCTTCTTGAAGGGGGCTGGGCTAGTGGCTCTTTGTGGATTTTTTAAGATGATTGATACCAATTAGAATATCAACGATCCTAATGTTTATCTTTAGGAAGTATGTGGCTGCACTTGTTTTACCTTTTGTCTTGAGGTCTGGCCCACAGCAGACCTGTCTGTCTCTCTCACAGCTGCAAGGTAACTATCTTCTTTCTGATTCTGCTTTCTCCCAGTGCCTACCTTTGTCTGATGAGCTATAATATTTCTATGTAATTTAGCTGTCAAAAACACATTTAAAGAAACTAAATTAATGAAATGAGCTACTCTATATAGTTAACATTTATTTCATAAATTGGAATGTTTTATTTTTCCTTTTAAGAATGAATTTTAAGTATGTTCTGACTTGAAGAAATATAGCTTTATAAATATTTGGTAGCTAATTTTATATTTTGTCTGAGGAATTTAAGATTATTCATTTATTTGACATTTTAGATAGCATTTCATATACTATAATCAGTATTTTAAATTTCATTGTTTTGGCATCTACATTTCATTTTACATTTTACTTTTATTTGTGTTTACTTATATAAAATTATTTACCTTAACATTTCTGCCTGTTTTTTTTTTTTACCTTGAAAATTTAGCTTTAAGTTTCTTATTTCATCTTTTATTTCTGAATCACTTTCAATTTGACTTTTCTTTCGGCCCCTTGTTTCTTTTCTTTTCTTTTTTTTTTTAATAGTTCTAGCTTTTACAATGACTAACAGGATTGTGACTGCATTGACAGTGATATGAGAATTCAGGCCACCAAAGAGATGCTAAAGAGTTTCTTCTCCATTAGCTTCCTACCCGTACTCCTCTGATTTACCATGAGAATCTTAGAACACATTTAAAATGTTTATCCAAGACACCTCACCCTGGAAAAGCTAGTTCATTCTGGTTAGGGCTATAAATCACCATCCAGATGTCACTCTTGATACATTGAGATGCTGCTGCATTCTGACAGCCCCTATAATTCAGTTACTGTATTAGAAATTGCTACAAATATCCATGATGTACAATGTGAATAAAATACCCATATGATGGTAGCCATAAATCAGAATAAGGTGGTATGTGGGATGCCCCAAGAGAGGATAAATCCCCAATGGCTACATAGAACTGACACTGATGAGAGTATAAATGATGCCAAAGACCCTGGCATAGCCAAGTTTTCAAAATTTAGCACTAAATTTGGCTTCCAGGTTACCTGTCCTTTCCAGCCTTCTCTTATCATTTTTGATAAAATCATCCAAGTTTTATTTGATTTCATTTGTAGTAATATGTAGCAGCTCTTTGCTAGTATCAATATCAAAAAAATTAGCAATTTTTATACACATGTAAATCCATATCAATTTAGGTCTATCTGCTGTGCTCCACATCTTTATATTCAGTTATTCAATTGATAATCCCACCTAGATATTTAATCACTAACTTCTTTTTTAAAAGATCATCTCTTTAAATGTCTGAGATTCTTTTCTTGAATTCTACTTCAGGAAATTTGTTATCCCAGGCCAATCTAGGGCATCTTTATCGCACCATCTCCTTCAGTCACCTGCTTAATCTGTTGTCAAATCTTAACAAATTTACTTTATTAATGGTTCTGCTTCTTTGAAAAATAGCCCACCTTTTCCCACTTGTTTGGAATAATCTTCAAAGTAAACTGCTTGAAGTGCCAGTTATCGATTTAATGCATCCCAATTGAAATACATGTTGCACTGCTTGATATTTGAAAATCAAACCAAGACCTTTAAATTATTTTATCTTTCCAGCATGGTTTTAGACTTTGCAAGTAGAGGAAAATAAGGAGACATCAAAAAAAAAGTATTGCTCTATCTGATGTGGCAATGTACTGGCTCCTTCCTTGCTGTTCTCACAACCCAGAAGGGTCTTTCCTTTGTCATGCTCACTTGGTTCATTTTGAAACAAAATAGGCCACCATCTAGCCAATAGTTTTTTTTTTTTTAGAGAATAAGTTTCCACATAGTGGCCTAGTGATTTCTCTGCCAGGGTGAGCCAGAACTCTGTCCTTTTATGAAATCATAGCTGCGGCCAAAATATACAATGAGTGGTCCTGCTGAGGGCCATATAAAGGAGGAACAGGCTCACATAAGCGTTGTAGTGCACCTTCAGCTATCTTACTCACTGGATCAGTCCCAGGGCAACTTCTGGGACTTATCTGGTGATTTTTCCAAAGCCAAAACAACCAGACAGCTTCACGTGTTGAATCAGTTCATGATATCTTGGCATCCATAGTAGCACAACTGAAGACACTTCCAAGAGAGGACTTTCAGAAGTATTTCAGAAAGTAGAAAAAAAGGAATAAACATGTTTGAAGTGAGGGGTGTATTTTGAGGAAGACGTCTTTTACTGCAATAAGTTGTCCTTATTTAAACCTTCATATCTCAGCTATGGATTTCATCACCATGACCAAAATAATGAGCAGACTAATTCAGTTGTCTAGCACTGTGATCTTCCTATTTTGGTTTAATGTTTTTCTCTTTCTGGAACAAGTAAACTAAATTGATAAACTTCAGCATCTTATATCTCTCCTGTGGTATTTTTGGGCAATTACTGCCTTATCTTGAAATCCTCTTCTTTCTTCCATAGATCTTCCTTCTATTTGTCTGGTAATTGTCAGAGTGGCTGAACAGCATACCAGGAACTCAGCAACAGAAAGTCCCAGACCTTGTGATGCTTATGCTTTTATTTATGAGGACCAACAATAAACAAAGGCAGAAATATATATTACATGACAAAAATATGAGCAGATTAGAGGAGATTTATCTGCTGTTTAGCAAGAAGTAATTATTTCCCTGAAGATATGTTAAGTTATACTGAGAGAACAATCAAACCTCCACTTTTAGTGATTTATTACATTAAACGCGTACTTATGATTGATACTACACGGCAATCACTGGCCGAACATGCACTTTCCCCCTTTGTCCCTGAATTGGGCTCTGCCTGACACTGGAGTTTCTACTGAGACATTAGAATGTGTCCTGACAGAAGGAAAACGTGACCCAGGCAGCAATGCGAAGGAGCTTACAGCTTTTGCCGGAAAGGACATATGTCACTTCCTTTCACAATCTCCTGGACAAAGGTCCGACCACCCTAAAGGCAAATGGGCAAGAAAGTAGAATTTTCTAGGGGAAGAAGGAATATCTGTGAACAAAAACTACAGTCTACACAAATGGAAAAGAAATGTTGTTTTCAGAAACTAGTATTTGGTCAGTCACATTTGAAAATCAGAAGGGAGAAAAAGATGTGAAGATATCCAGGAGCGGATCATTCTATAATAGGCCCATAATGACTACTTTTATCCTTTTTGTTTTAAGTGAAAACACTTTAAGTGCAGAGAAAATGATTCTTTTAATAGTAATTCTCTTGACAGTAATTGCTGTGATATGTCATGCCATGTATAGTTAGCATGTGAAGAAAATGAATTGGGCAAAACTTCTAATAATTATTACTCTGCTGAATGATGATTCAAACAGACAAGAGGATAAGAATATCTTTAAAAGCTTCTCAAGCTTCTCTTTCTTGAAGCTTAATGGAACTTTGTATTTTAAACAAAATATTCTCAAAATATGACTTTTGTGAAACACTTCGTCAGATCTATCTGATTTTTTCATTGAGAAATCTTTTTTCAACTCTATTATTCAATTAATTGGTTCACAAATTTTTTATTAGAGAATGAATTTATGAAAATTATAAACTGAATTTTCTTACTATTTCATAGAAATAATACACTTTGTATAAATATCTTCATGAAAATGGCATATTTATCTCATTGGATATATAATATCTTACTTTGTATGCATGAACAAATGTTATTAACCTGTATTTTAGCTTCAAAACTTTTTCAAGGTGGAAATTATACTTAATAAACTTATTTTCCAGATTACTAAAGTAAGTTACATTCTGTATGGAATTTTTAAAATGTTGAGTAACTATGTTAGATTTTCTCTAATAACCCATAAACGTAGGAAATCATTGTCTGCATATTATGCTCTCTTATGTTTGTAAAAACCTTGAGTATGGTGCTCATTTCATGATTATATTTTATCATACTTTAATTTTCTTTGTTGGATTAGCCATTACAGTCTTTCTAAAATTTATGTTTTTCAGTTTTACTACTTTTACTATGAAATAATGCAGTGAATTTTCTAAATTAGAATGGTTCTTACCATTTTCTTATATTTACATTTCTGATTTTTAATTATCCCCATTATAGTTTTAATTATTCTCATAAAAATTTTCATCCTTTTTTCTCTCATGATTAGGATTCTCAAAGTCATCAGTCTAACTTATGTAAAGTGCTAAAAATTGGATTTTTAAAAATCAATTTCATGCTTACAAGTTTTCTCAGCATTTAATTTCCGCTATTTCTCTCTCATTGCCCACATTTTCCATTGTTTCCCACTTCCTGAAGTTCGCTCACAGGAGCTGGCTGAGGCCCAAATGCCTGTCTCTACCCCTGCTCTGCCGCTATTGAGAAGGCAGTGCTTTTCCCTCAAGAGCGAAGATATTCTATATCAAAGATTTTAGCCGAGTGCTTGTGCTTCATTATTGGTGCTGTTTTTCCTCATAGTTTCACCTATTTTTCCCCATGCACATTCTGTCTGGCTTTTCCCATCTATTGTTATATGCCTAGGTTTGACCTTTCTTAAATCTATGCACATGTGCCTCCATTTCCCCATGGTCTTCATAGAAATGAATATGTAACATGCAATAAAGGAGGCAGTCTAGGTTTCAGATCCTGACTAAGAGGTTGGCAGGTGGAAGCACTATATCTGTGAAGCCTGATTACATATATGCAAAATGTATATAGTCCTAGGAAATATAGATTAATAAAAATTCCTAATACTGTAGGGTCCTACTCTGCAAAACTGAACACGTTTGGAAATATTTTCAGAGTAATTGAAAATTACAAAAGGGACTAAAACCGTAAATACCAATTTGCGTTTCATGGCATTCTGTTTAATGAGTCTAAATTAATCATGAAAGTGTTAAGTAGACTATTGTGTATTGAATTTTAAAAGGCAAGGTGCGTTCACTTTAGAGCATATTTATATGAGTATCAAAACACGTATGTGTTTAAATGCTCCTGAAAAAAAATCACAGGATTTCAGTATATTTTCAATTTTCAAAGTGTTTTTCACACTGGCATGTATTCACTAAAATGTTTTCTGAAGCTGTTATATCAATTTTGGATATTGAATCAAGAAAAATGGTAAATACTGTGAAAAATTTCAGTACACATAACTGAGATGTTACAATTTTGAAACGTACTCCTCACGTGGGTTGTTTTAAAGCCTTTCCCAAGTCAGCTAAACAGATGGATTTAGGAAGAAAGCATAGAGTTTTGGAAGATGTAGTGTTACCGACTTGTTACCATCTCAGGTATTTAACATCCATCCTTTGTTGAAATTTAATTTTCACTTTTTTGTATTCATCCTACCCTCACTAAAATGTGTAAATTAGATATAAGCTTGTTCTTGTGAAGATGCCTTTGGAGTTAAATGTACTTATTTTCTTCACGTTGAAATACATTTCAGTGTTATTTCCAAGAGTCCATATATTGATAAACTCAACAATAATGTATTACAGTTGAACACAGGCATATTTTATTATTTTCAGTTAAGGTACTAAATTATTATGATTGGCTTGATATGTTAATTCAAAATGTATTTTATTGGACAACATTATCCTCCTTCATAGTTCAGCCTGCTTTACTAAGTAGTAAAAAGCTACACTCTTTACTTCCTTTTTCTTTCCGCATTCCTCCTTTTGTTGTCTTCCTCCCTTCCTTTCTTCGTCCCTCTTTCTGTGTGTCTTGTCTTATCCTGTCCTTCCTAACCCTGTCCTGTCTTCTCTTGTTCTCTTTCTCTTTATGACCACTTCCAAATGCCACTAGATGAGTGACAGTACAGGGTTTACATTTGGTGGTGTTCATTTCTAATGCGCTACTGTGTGAGGTCAGTTTTATGCAAACAAGCATATTAATTAAACTGAATTTTCACAATTAACATTCTTGCATACTTTTGCATCAGATGTTGCATTTAAAACTACTGCAGCTTCCTTCTTCCCTAGCTTTGACCTCCATGCAGAATACAATTCTAGCTACCATATTTTAGGAATATGTACTAGTTATTAGCTGGATGTGGTAGCACCAGCCCTTGGGAGGCTGAGGCAAGAGGATCATTCTGAGTTCAAGACCAGCCTCAGCTACAAAGTAAGCTCAATGCCAACCTGAACTACAAAGCTAGACTCTGTCTCAAAAAGTCAAAAAATTAAAAAAATAAAAAGTACTAGTTATTGTGTGTGCATGATGTGTGTGTATGAGTGTGTACGTGCGTGTGAGTTTGTATGTGTGTATACAGACTTATATATCTTATTGATCCTGACCACAGCTTGTTAGACTATTTCCTCAACTTTCCACATGAAAGGCTTAGTAACACCAGGGAATCTCTTTCCCTAACTAATCCCACTAATGAGAATCTGTGCTAGAACTCAAACTAAGCCCTGCTTTTACTTAGTTTTTTCCACTGACTTCTACTTCTAAAGCTTCCCAACTCAAGTTCCAGTAATAAGAGCGGACACTTCCTTTATTATATAATAATAAGTGCAGAGCTAGGATTGGAAACCAAGCAGCGCAGCTCTAGACCAGGGATGGTAGACCTTTGAGATACAAGTGCCCAAACTATAATGCAAAATCACTGAATTATTAAACATGAATGCTTAGGATTTAGTTTAGAGAAAAATATTTCATACATTAATATATTTTATATCTAAAGTAACACTCGTGCCATAGATTTGCCACTACTGCTCTAACTGTGTACTCTCCACTATCATCTTTAAATTCAGAGCGATAATGTGAGCATGCAGCCTGGTGACAGCGTGACTTAATAGTTCACCAGTAGCACAGTGGAGTAAGATACGCTCTCTACATGCTTCCACTTCTACTGCAGGCCAACGTTGGAGGAGCGTTAGACAAAAGAAATTTGGCTTATAAAGACATTTTTCTCCATCGGATGTGACAATCTACTTTTGAGAATGACTTGATAATGTATTGTAAAGTCTGTCACAGAAGGTACAGAGAAAAGGCCTAGGCCTGCGTGCCAGAGAGGTACATTGACGGGAAGAGAAGCTGAGCGCAATTCAGAGTAACGGAGGATCTGCGGCATACAGTGTTTCTCTCTTTATTTATTTATTTATGTGTGTGTGTGTGTGTGTGTGTGTGTGTGTG
>NDGM010962504.1:0-12053 GCA_002564305.1 Octomys mimax
TTTTTTCTCCAAATGCCTTCAGGGCAGGTTTGGCTGGCTGGAGTTGTGGGGATCAAACCACAGTAACCTGAGGCTGACAGCTTTGTGGAAGCAACCACTTAAAGAACTGAGCTAGAGCCAGGCCCCCTACTTCTCAACTTCTATACTGGCTCTTTGTTCTAATCTCCTATTCACATGTGACGTTTTCATGTGATTAGACTACTCAGCATTCCCCAGACATCTTTTATTTTTCCCTCTGTCAGGCTTTGCTCACACAGGATCTTCTACTTTCCATGATACCAGTCTTCATTTCTGCCTTTGGAGTAATCCCCGTCCTTTCCATCTGGGATAATAGCATTTATTCTGTAACTCTGGGATTCCTCAAACAGAAGTTGAGCATTCTTAATTTTGGTGGGTTATCATACATATATTCTTAGAATGGATGCAGACTTCTCTTGGTTGATCTTATTTGACCTAAATTCCCTTTAAATTTTGATGGTTCCTTATCCCATGATGTCATAAGTTAAGAGGAATCTCAATGAAACAGACAAGGCAACTTTGCTGGCAGCCAGAGAAATGCTGCATTAGACTGCATTTCCGTGCCTAGCATTCACCTAGGATATGGCTGGAGAAATGTAATTAAAAATAAAATTTCCTCCCAGCCCATTAAGACCTCTCCACAAAGGTAGAAGAGAAAGAGAACAGTTCTATTATTAAATAAATGTTATACCAGAGGGTAGTGTGCATTATGGGCAGTCTGCCAAGAGATTGCAAGAGCTGAAAGATAGCTCACTCTTTTATATGACCAGATAGGTATTATGTATATGTTTCCAAAATTAACAAGCCTTGCGTGAGAGAACTCGTCAGCATTGGACTTGTTACTTTCCTTGTCAACATAGTTCATCCTAAGAGTACTTGGTATTGGAGTGACCACCTGGGCAAGCTAACTGACTTTATCTAAATGAAAGATAAGGCTTTCATTTCTTTGGGGCAATAAACACTTTTATAACTGAAAACCAAATGCTTGCCCTAGTTAGGGGTTGTATCTTCCTTGAAATTTACACTCCCAAGAGATGTTCCCAAGCCTTGAGAAAGATGTTTCCGGTCTTGAAAGTCCTACTGAGCATTACAAAAAGATTTACGTACATTTCAGAGATAGGGGAAAATACTTAGAATTGCAACGTTTTTTCACGTATTATTTCAAGAAAAGGAATGTTGCTGGGAAGTGATTTTCTCCCCTAGTTTCCGGCAGGGAGACTTTAGCACTTTTAGTTTCTGTATTTCTATATTACACTGTTCTAAGAGCAACAAGACAGCTTCAGGAATTGATCAGGGCCTGCCCAAGGCAGACAGATTTGCGTTCATGTTCATGGGATCTTGCAGCTGATCATACTGAGGAAATGAGAAATAAGGAGCAAGCCAACTTTTCTCTTACGTGTCCTTTCTGTCACAGGTTAACATTATGTGCATGCTTTATCTCCTTTGCATCTAGAGCTTCCTAGATGCACATTCATGGACACTTTCGCTTTTTTTCTTCTTTATTTGTGCTTAATCACATTTTTGGTGGGAAGATCACAGAGTTATTAAGAGAAAATGAAAGGCCAATAAGGGCAGTTGGATGTCTTGGTTGCCAAAAGATTTGTTAAAACAGACTTCAAGGGATATAGCTCAGTGGCTTAACTGCCTGCCTCGCAAATGCAAGGTGCCCAGTTCAATTCCTGGTACCACACAAAAAACCCAAACCAAAATAAAAAACCTTCAAATACATCCCACTACCTTACTTCTCTGAACTCTCTAAAGCCTGGGACCTGGCACTGAGGGAATGTCCTGTTCTCATTTTATGAGCTGAATGACACAGGTACGTGTACAGACGTGAGTGGAGATGCTCAAAGACATTGAACAGGAGGGGCCAGGGCATTCAAGAATGCAGAAACAGGAATGTGATTGGAAATCTTAGAAAATCAGGCACAGTCTCCTCCACTACTCTGTTCTGATTCCCCTGAGCTTAGTTCAAAATCTGGGACTGGTTGGAAAATACAAACATGTTATTTAGATTCCGCCATAAAAATATTTATTGTGGTTTTCCATTACACAACCACGAGCTCTGACACTCAAAGGGGCAGGCAATTCCTTTTGGAGTATTTCTTCCTGAGTTATAATTTCTAAGTTATAATTCCTAAGTGAGGGAAATGCACCCTACAACACACTTAAGAATTTTATGATGCTCAGTAACTCACCCTAGCCTTCTCCGTTTATGGTGGCAGCTCTGCTGGTAATGATAGCACAAATATTTTTATTAATGGCCATTACATTGAATGTCAGCTTCTTCAGGATTATTAAAATGTTTTGGATAGTTATTTATTTTTGTTTTATTCTCCTCTGCGTCCATCTTCTGGCAAGTGACTGACTGTAGCATCATCCAAGGCAATACTTTTCAGAAGCAACGTGCATGTTTAAAAAATATTTTTAAGGCAACATCTAGCACATTTACAGAAACAGAAGAGTTCTTCAGTGCCCTGTCAGGTTACACCCTGGGACAGGAAGAAATTATGTGTTCTGTATAATGTGTCTTTTGGCAGCCTGAATTTAATGATTTTCTTTTTAGAACTGCACATTGACTTAGGAATTTGGTTTTCATAGGAGGGGGAAACGCTAGCCCCTTGATTTAATCATTACATATTGCATATATACACTGAATTATCCCCCTGCCCCCCATTAAATAATATATCATGCATAAATTCCTTAAGATAATAATAAGGAATTCTGTTGTATCTGCATAAGATGTAAATAACTGCCATTTTAATTTAAACCCAGCTATTTCAAATAAAGATGAAAATTTCCTTTCCTTTCATTTTTTAGCTTCAAATGAACTGAAGGCATTGGATGCCTTTTATTTTCTGTTGTTTTTCCTTATCATTTTACTGTGTCTTTAGACTATTTATTTATTTAGTGGTACAGGGATCAAACTTGTCCTTGGGACCTTGTGATTGCCAGACGGGTGCTCATGTCACTTGAGCTAGGTCCCTGGCCCTTTGACTTTACATTTATATGAACCTTGTTTAAACAATTGAGACAATATAGGAGACTAATATTCTGTTTTGCTCTTAGCTAACAAAGTGATCATCCTGTCTTGGAAACTAAAGGTAGGTAGGGAATAGACATTTGTTTTTAAAAATACAAACCTTGTCCAAAATAAGATGAGTTGGACAGGAAGGAACTGAATTAGAATAGGCCAGAGATCTGTTTAAGGTGCAAAGTACAGACAGATTTAAGGGACAGAGCAACTTGAATCTTTGGTCCAAGGGATTTAACTTGTGGGTTTGAGAACACTCACTTTATAGTATTTCCACAGAGAACTGACAGTATCTGAGAAATAGATTCCTCTCTGCTAATAAATTGTGAAGAATTCACCAGGAGAAATTCTTGCCTTTCAGCTGTTTTCTTGAAGTATTTGGAATCTTTCCTCCATAGACTAGTGCTAGCAGAATATGTTTTAATGAAATGGTATGTGAAATAGAATTATATTTATGATTTGAGATGCTTCTTATTACAGGAACTTGTATACAGGAGTTTAGTCCTTTGCAATATTTTTGTTATTTTGCATATTGAAAGAGTAAGTGTAGGAGCTGGAGAGATAGCTCAGTGGTCTAAGTGCCTGCTTGGCAAGTGCAGGGGCGCAGGTTCGATCCCCCATACCATATGTTGTGACGGCCCCCCCACCGGGTGCACTGAGCTGGCCACTGAAACTAGATATGGAGGTGCATGTCCATAATCCCAGCGCTGGGGAGGCTGAGACAGGAAGATCACTATGTGTCACCGCTGTGTTGTGAGAGCCTATACTAATAAATAAATAATTTTTTTTTTAAAAGAGTAAATGTAGGGTTGGCCAAATAACTCTGTGGATTAAAGTGCCTGCTTAGGCAGAGTACTAGGCTTGATCCCCAGTGTGCCGTGCCAGCTGCCCCCCACCCTGACCCACACTGAGACAGTGATTGAGACTCGGTGTTGTGGTGCATGCTTGTAATCCCAGCACTTGGGAGGCTGAAAACAGGAGAATCACTACGAGTCTGGTTGGTTTTAGTGAAACCCTGTAGACCCTGTACCAAATACATAAAAACAAAAAGAGTAAATGTAAATAAACTTTGAGTTAGTACAATTTAGTAAATAGATACTGGGGGTCTACTATATGTCATGCTCTCTGCCTCTTTCAGTTATACTAAGTGTCCAGTCTCTTTCTTGTTGTTGGGACACAATGCTTACCACCCACAACTAAAGGAGCTGGTTCTAAGGTAGAGGGGTGTGGGGAGGAGGAGGCTCATGTTCCAGCGAGCAGGAAGCAGTGGGGGAATCTACGTGAGACCGCACTCTCATCTGCTAGAAGCCCCCACTTCAGAGGACAGGAGAGTTTGGGGGTATATTCTGGGTCCAAACCATAAAAATAAGCATAGCAATGCTTCTTGTGCTTTCAAGAATTTATTGGGGATTCTCCATAAATGCATTGATTTTGTTTTCTTCAGAGAAGTCTGTAGGGAGCATGAGTGGAACCCATAGGACCTTGGGGGCTACAAGAAAATGAGGTGCCCACCCCCAACATTCTCACTCAGCAAGTGTTTAAGGAGTACTCATTTTTGTGAGGAACCCCTCTATAGGTATTGGAGACCAAGTGGTGAGCAAGGCAGGCAGCGCCCCTGGTCCACTCAGTGGTGGGAACCTGTGGCACGCGTGCTGCAGCTGGCTGTGGGTATCACGGGAAGCCCCAAAGGGTTCGCCATCGCTGTGAGAAACAACTAAAGAAGAGATGTCATAGGTCAGATAATGCTATAAAGAAATATGGCTGAGGGAATGGTGTGTGGATATTGCGGGGTGAGAAGTACTTAAGCTATCAGCTACTTCTGTCTGGAGGTTAGAGAAGTTCTCTGTGAGGTCACTTTTTCTTTTCTGTATTATTTTAGGGACGGGTCTACAGGGTGTTCAGGGTCTCAGTACTAGATCAGACTTGTAGTGATTCTCCTGTTTACAGTCTTCCAAGTGCCAGGATTACAGGCACGCCACCACGCCCAGTCTCAATTGCAGCTTCAGCACTCCCTGGGGGGCGGGGCTGGCACAGCAGGCCTGGGGATCGAACCCTTGGCCCCTGTCCCAACTTGCAGGTGCTTTAATCCGCTGAGCTATTTGCCTGGCCCTGAGGAGGGCACTTGAGCTGACCCCAGGACAACAGGAAGACAGCCACATAGAAAGCTGGAACAGGGACAGCAAGTGCAAAAGCCCTGTAGTGAGAATGGAGTGGTGTGGCTTGGGAAGCCAGACAGAGAGGGGAGGTTTTGGGGGTGGCTGTCAGCTGTGACCAGGTGGGAGTGGAGGCGTGGCATCGTCAGGTGTTTTCCAAACAACTGGCTTCATAATGTCCCTGACACTCTAGCCCACACATGTTGAAATTTCATTTTTATGTCCATGTGTGCTCTGATATTCAATAAAAATCAAATTACTGTGGCAACTGCTGCTTCATAGCTCACTGTAATTATATTGTCACCGAGAAAGAATATTTTCTTAGTTTCTTTTTTCCTGAATTGACTTTTTTATTTAAAAAACATCATCTTCTTTTCCAAGCCATGTTCTGGTATGTGAAAAAAATTTCATAGACTCTTTAAAAGAAAAATACAACAAATTTAGTATATGTCTTTGGATATTGGAGATAAATTTTAAACAAAATTTGTGCTTATACTTTTAAGTTATTTTTTCAAAGAAGAATATATTTAGTACAGGGTCTATAGGGTCTCACTACGCAGATCAGACTCATAGTGATTCTCCTGTTTTTCAGCCTCTGAAGCGCTGGGATTACAGGCGCACACGACACAACGCCCAGTCTCATTGGCTGTCTCAACACGCACTGGGGGTGGGGGGGTGGGGTGGGGCGGGGGGTGGGAGTGGGGCTGGCACGGTAGGCTTGGGGATCTACCCCAGGCCCCTGTGCTCTGCCTAAGCAGACACTTTAATCCGCTGAGCTATCTGGCCAGTCTTTCAAAGGAGAGTATAACTCAGCATATTTTAAAGAACTGTATAATTACAGCTTAATCCTATCACGTATGAATAAAATATATATATATATGGTTCTAGATACCCCATTGTTAAACAAAAAAGGAGCCAACAAAGGTAAGCTGGGCATTTAAATAAACAAATAGGTAAAACAATACTTTCCCTTAAAATTATGGATCCTGCCTAAATAACATATTTTTAATTTTACATTGTCTAAAATATACCAAGGAAAAGACATTCAACCCTCTTCAGCTATGTGTGTATATGAATATGACCTCAGATAACACTAAATACTAAAGTGAAATATGTTTTATCTAAAAGTCTTGCTATGGCACAGTATTTTTTAGAAAACGTTTTTTAGAAAACACACGTATAATTTTATTATGTCATGTCGTTACTGAGCATTTATTCCATGCCGTGCCTCCAACAAGACACTGAGAATACTAGAGGAGACAGATAGGACTTGCTTTCTGCCCCCTTGGGATTCATTCTAGACAAGGAGTATGTGGGAAGATATATAAGGAAGTAGCTATGGGAGTGGCGTAACATTTAATTTAGCAAAAATCAACCTTGTGGAGCATGAAACACTTTCAAATATGTAACTGTTAACACCACCTCTGTAAAGAATACTGACATAAACACACATGGAGTTGCTAGTTCACTCCCATTTTTTCCTTCACTAGCACCACCCTAATTTTGATTTGACCGAAAACACATTCAGCTTAAAAAATCTGCATTTTCTAAGCCCTCTTGCCACCAGAGGCTGCTTATAAAGGATTTCTAGGAATGATACAAATGGAGGTCTTACAGTGGTGCTGGAAACTTTGTCTCTTGTGATAAAGCCAGATTCTCATGTTTTTCTTTGCCTTCCTAATATTATGGATACAGTGGTTAAGGCTGTTAAGAGTTCTCAGGGTCAGAGGGAAAGAGCAAGACAGTCCTAGTGACCATGACCATGACTGCATCTGTATGCCACTGCCTTGGTGACTTTTCTCTCATTGTGGGGCAAAATACCCCACACCCAAAATTAAGGAAGGACTGGTTTATTTAGGTCATGGTTTGCGGAGGCTTCAGCCTATAGTCAGCTGGCTCCGAGGCAGGGTGGTGTGGCACAGGGTCAACAGCTCAAGGCGGTGGACCTGGACCTGTAGTCTGCCCTTCCTCTTCCACAAGTTGAGGATGTTTAGGGAGTGAGGACCAGATCTGGCCCCTTGCTGAGCCACTTAGTGGAACTTCTAAACTCAAGGCAACATGATGAACAGCATCCTGTAAGGGAATGTCCTTTTCACACCAGGATGGAGAACTGTTGAGATACTCAGTTAAGCCTCTAGACTCCTCAACGACCAAACCAACCCAGAAGTTCCTTACTTTTAGACTTCTTGTACGTAAACAGATAATTCTTTCCTGTGTATGTGGTCCATTACGTGTACTGAAATACCTTTTGAATCCCATGCTGGCCTTTTATTGTTATTTAAGTAGAAGCACACAGAATATAAGTGGCAGCCTTTGAGACTCATACACAGGTCTCTTTACTTTGTATCCTAAACTCTTTCCCACCAAACCACATTCCTCTCTTTGTGCCACATAATTGACTTAGCATTTCAATCGCATATGTATGTCATTCTTTTTAGAAATCTTCTCTAATTAGATCGGATCATTTTCCACAGGAGGGAAGTACGCTCCTCTTCTCTAGTTCCAGTATCACTTTGTGTAATGATGAGATATGCTGTGTCAGTGACCACTGTATCCAACATATGCCAAAGGTAGCAGATCAATCCATTTGCACTGGGCTAACTACATTGCTTTGGACAGCCACTACTCTCCACCTTTATGAAGAACCAGGGCTAGCACTTCTATCTTCAAACTCCAGACTTCTAATTTTGGTTATGGAAATGAGGAGCTGTATTCATTCATTTAAAAAAGTTATTGAATTCTTTTTATGCCAATAGCTGGATGAGGCAAACAAAACAGAACCTTTTCATCATGGAAACTTAATTCTAGTAGTGTATGCAGTGAGCTCCCCCCCTTCTTTGTCGTGACAGATGTCAACCCATTGTAACACTTTGACCTTTTTTTTGTCTTGTAGCAAGGGTTCACTATATTCTTAGAGACAGGTTAAAATTGAAACAGGAATATATTTGGAGAACTGGCTGTGTTGTAATATAATTTGATTCTTCAATGGCTTTTAAATCTATGTCTGTGGAGTCACAATGATGTTGGTGAATTGGGCAAAAGCAATTACACATGCAAGGCACAGACAGCAGCTGTGTACAACTAGGCTACAATTATTCACTGCCCCCATCAGTGCTCTAGGCTTCACTTCTATGGGGGTGTGACCCCGGATTTCAGAATAGCACAACACAGAACTTTAAATAAGACATAAATTATCATGGAAAGGAGCATTACCGGAATGTTCTTATTTATCTTTCAGATCCACATCAAGAAATTTGGGGTTCTAAGCCTCAAAGAACTTGGGGCCCTTGTACACCCATAGATGGGCAGCCCCTCTGAGGACCGAGTGAGCCATCACACGTTGGCAGCAGCATCTAGGCCAAGCATGAGTTCTTGGGCTTGGGAGGTACTAGGGTGCTTCAGCTCCCTCGGATCTACTTACTGCTAAGCTGCTTTATCTCTAGAAGGAACTGATAATGCTTCACATTTCTCCCAGCAGTTTTGAGGGATTCCTGTCCATTGTAGGTGTATTCCTCTGCATTATTCACTGTGGCTACAAAACAGCATCTGAATGTGAATGTAATTAAAAATGCTCTCTATGATAGTGGCAGAAAAAAAAAAAACTGTTCGGGCATCGTCTTCCCTCCCTTGTAGATACAGTTGACTGCAGTGTAAGGGTGTTCACACATTTTTTAAAGCAGCATAATTCCGTTGTGTGTTTTACGGATAAGCCTGCTCTTCCAGAGGAATGCACTAAATCAGAAATGCCTGCTTTATTGAAATTATTTTCCGCTACAGCTTTATATTGTGTTTCCTCTTCCTCGCTAGACCCATAAACATCTAAAGGCGAACATTATGTTTCGCTAGTTCATGGGGTAACTGTATCTGATAACTAAATGAAACATAACTGAAGAATTTATTTTTTGAGACTTGACAGTATTTCTCTCCTCATAAATATACTCATGTAAATAATCTGGTGTGTCCTAATGTGTAGCCTAGAGTCCCTTTTGGGTTAAAAGATGTGTAGAAGCTGAAATTTCTATTTTATGTGGGAGATAGATAAATATGGAGGAGAAAGAAAGTAGCTTACTAACATTTTTTTCTGGCAGAAAAGTAGAAAGATTAAGGTGGACATCAGAGTAAATTGGCAAAAGGATTCCTTCTCAGTGTTGATATATAATTGTGTTGCTGTCCTGGCGCTCATCATAAAGTCTCCCTTCTTTGCTATATGACACCAAATAACTATATAAACATCAGAAATTGCAAAAGAACCATATGCATTGCCATTCTGAGCAAACTTTTGCATTTATGGTACAAACACTTGCCTTTGTACAGAGGACACATTTCAGGCTTCTGAGGGACAATCTCTAGGGATGCTATCTTGTTCTTCAGAGCATGACTTCAATGGCAAGGAGTTAGCAAGAGGACTGCATTGGTGAATCAGGGACAGTCACCGTGTGCAGCGTTTAGCACTGGCTGAATACTGCATCACAGGAGAAAACCAAAGGCTGCACAACAGGTGCTGCCTGGATCCTGGTTTGCTCTAGTTGTTGTGTTTATAAAACATGGAAAAAAAACCCACCTCCATTTGAAAGGTCCTCTTGATCCCCTCTGGATCTAGGCAGGATTTTTTTTTTCTTCTTCTGTATTTAGGACAGGTCTACAGGGTCTGTAGGGTCTCACTACATAAATCAGACTTGTAGTGATCCTTCTGTTTCCAGCTTCCCAAATACTAGGATTACAGGCATGCACCACCACGCCCAGACTCAATTGCCATCTCAGCGCGCCCCGGGGCTGGGGAGCCAGGTGGGGGACAGCACTCCGGGGATGGAACAACAGTTGCTGCCTTCTGCCTAAGCAGGTGCTTTAGTCTGCTGAGCGATCAAGCCGGAGATCTTGGGAACGTTTGAAGCCACACGTTAGAAACTGCAAATCTGTTTTTACATCCCTGTTGGTGATGGTCATGATGAAAATGTGAGCAAACCTGCAAGATAGTCAGTAACTTACACGGTGGCTTACCTAAGATCCCCAAATGGCTAGGAAAGTAAGTTAGTATTGAAAGCAAAAGAACAGATCAGTTTATTGTTACCAGTTTTTTGTTTATTGTTCATTGTTTTGAAATAACAAGGTCTTCAGATGTTGAATGTATCTATTTCAGTATAGAAATGGGCTACCTTGTTCCATGCTTTGGGGGGAGGGGTGGAGTATTTAGACAGATTTCATGTTGAGACTGCCTCTGGTATGCTAATTTTGTTTATTTCATTTTGGGGTCAGTGTTTCTAGTGGTTGCAGTTAGTATTTTTGAGTAGAAGATGAGCCACATTGTCAGATAGGCTCGTTAAGTATTAATTTAGCTGCTTGTAAGATGGGCTGGAAGAGAGGCTCAGGCTGTCAGAAGATTTGAAAGGCTAAGAGAAGAATATAGTTATCTACCTCACTAGGAAAAGACAAGACCCTGTCTTTTCTTTTTCACAACATATTTACTTATTTTACTTATTCATCAATAATACGGGGTCGGGGAGACAGCTCAGTATAAGTGCCTGCCTGGCAAGCGCAACGTCCTGAGTTCAATCCCTAATACCACACACACACAAAAAGCACTATATCTGCTTTCAAAAATACAGATGAGATGTGTTGTCTACAAAGATGTGTATGTGGAAAGATTATAAAATTAAAAGAGCAAGAGTCATTTAACTGAAATCGCTTTTAGTGAAAGCATCATATTTTAATAATTTTCATGCCACTGGTACCTCTCACAGTGCCTAGCATTTAAAGACTCAATTCATGTTTGCAGAATCAAAGGAGAACTGGGTGATAATTGGGTCAGAAAACACAGCATCTGAATATAGATCCCCACAGTCACCTTAAACACTAAATTTGACTCTGGGTTTACTGGTAGCTAAAGACAAACAAGGGAATTTCAGGTTCTTGACTATCAAACAGTATTTTTTTACCTTGTAGATGTAAAGGGAGTTCACCAAACAGATCCTTATGTAAGGGATATTGACAACATCTTCAACAATTTCAACAATAAGGCAGCAATGTGTGTCATGTTGTAGTTCCTCATATTAACCCTGATAGAGGCCAAATGATAATATAGTTCTGTGATGGTATTTTTTTTTTTTTTTTTTTTTTTTTGTAGCCAAGGTAAGAGTCAAAGAAAGTCAGTTAGTATAGCTGAATGCCAGAGAGTGGATCTCGTGATGCTTGCATATGGGTATAGCTACTAACGTGCTGTTCTATGATAGTAATCGTAATTAGTAAGCAAACTCAGTTGCTCTTAAGGTGGGTCTCCCTCTCTCTGCTTGATAAGGCAAGAAGTTATATATTCAGTTCCTTAAAGGAATTTGTATAGAAAATGTTTAGTTTTTTTCCTTTTTGTTGTGACACTATACCCTTATTAACAATCATGTGGAAGTCTAACATGCAAAGCCAAGTGTGTCCAACCTTGGTCTTTGGGCCTTACAAATTACTGGAGAGCAAGTAATGTGGCCCAATAGGATCTTACACTTTCAGCATTACTGTAGGATTTTAACAATATATGGCGGAGTGAGATGACCCCAGGGCCCTCGGGATCCTGATCAGACCCAGAGCGCAGGCCAGGCGAGTGAGTGAGACGACCCGGGGCCGCTGGATCCTGAACAGACCCAGAGCGCAGGCCTGGCAAGTGAGTGAGACGACCCCGGGGCCCTCGGGATCCTGAACAGACCCAGAGCGCAGGCGAGTGAGTGAGAGGACCCGGGGCCGCAGGATCCTCAACAGACCCAGAGCACAAGCCCAGTGAGTGAGTGAGACGACCCAGGCTGCGGGATCCTAAATAGACCCAGAGCGCAGGCCCAGCAAGGAACCCTTCAGCAGAACTCCCTGCA
>NDGM010962581.1:0-17237 GCA_002564305.1 Octomys mimax
AGGATATCATGTCTGCATTTTGTACTATGAATAACTACTATGAAGACAACAATATGCAATGTACTGATTTTGTAACTGTTGTACAAACCTGTTCTGAAACTGTCTCATTGCTATTTGTTTCTCAATAAAATTAATAAAAAAAAAGAGAGTGGCTGTGTGAGCATCATAGTTCATGTCCCCTGGCTCCCGTTCTTCTGCACACAGAGCCGCATTCTGTTAAAATTCTTTTGTTTCCTCCTACCTGGACTATGAGTTTCTTATGGGTGAGCTTCACCTGACTCATTGTCCTACTGTGTCCAGGATGGATCCAAGTACACCATAGGTGGTGAGTGAGTGAGTGGGACAGGCTGCACTAACAAAAGAAAGAAACATTGCCACACAGAATGACACCCCAGTATAATTTGTATCTATACACATAGAGGAGAAGAGTTGTTCCTATTTGCCATCTTTATAGTATGAAAAAGTATATGAGATTTAGAACTAAAGAAAATAGATTTTAATCCAGTGTTTGTTATTTTGAGTCTATAGACAAATTTTTAGATTCTTAGCCCCACTTTTCTTATGAAAATGAAATTAATAACTACTTCAAAAGGCCATTTAGAAATAGGAAGTAAAAGCCCCATGGATAGAGCCTGACATGTGTTAGGTATAGTAGATATCAGGCTTTCTTTGGCCACCCTCCTGGGAGGGCATACTCCACCCTTGAGAAAGATGTTTCTCCAGCAGGAAGGGTTGTATTGCACTAGCAACTAAGGCTACTAGAGGTCAGACTTAGGGTCAAGCTTTTGGCCTAGAAAAGGCCTGTATTTATAGCAACTCAAGAAGAGTCTAATTGTTCACCCATGTTGAAAGCTGCATTATTCCTAATAGCCAAGAGATGAAAGGAATCCAAATGTCCATGGATAAATAAAGAAACAAAGTATGGTATACACATATGATGGAATGCCATGTTGCCATGAAAAGGATGGAAATTTTGATACATGCTATTACATGGGTGGACTTTGGGAATAACATGCTAAGTGAAGTAAACCAATCACATAAAGACAAATATCATGTAATTCCTATAGTATAAGGAACCTCATAGGAACACAAAGAGAATGGAGGTTGTAGTTTTTCAAGATCAGAAAATTCTGGGAATTTATCAATATGAATATACTTAATGCCACAGAATTGTAAGTTACAGATGCATAGTAGCAAGTTTTATGTTATATGTATTTTACCACAATTAAAAATAAAAAGTAGAATCAAAGAGTTATGATTTTTGTTTTATTATAGCTGAATATTAAGCCACACAGGCTAACCTAGAATCTAAAGCCATTTCTTTGGGGACAGAACTCTATGTATTCTGCAACAGGTGGGAAATAGCTTCATAATTTTCACATCAGCAGATTTTCTTCACTAATGTCTTCTTAATTATGATGTAAACTTAGCATTGGGCCATAATTATTATCAGTCAAGCAGACCTCAAAATGTAACTTTGATAACACCTCTGACATTTAATTATGTAACTGGTAAGTGTTATTAAGAGATATATGACTACAGTAAAGTGTAATTATATCTTATTTTTGTTTCTTGATCTCATATTGATTGTGATAATAGTTTTGTAGTTTTTATAGATTATTTGGAAATGGTCAGATTAAATTCATAGTCTATAAAATAAATGCATTTAAAAATGCATTTTAACTGATAGTTTGTAAGCATGTTACAGAGTGGCCACAAGAAAAGGAAAATTGGATGGTAAACCTCGATGGCATCCAACAAAAATTCATAATAAGTAAATTTCCTGCTTTCAAGATCTTTTTTGTTGCTTAAAAACTAATTTGATAATTTATGTCATAAAAATTAATTCCCACTGTTTTAGAATGAAGAAAAATAACTACCAAACAATTTCTATTGTTGTAAAAGTAACAAATATGTTTTCCCAATACTTGTGTCAATTCATAATGTATCAGCACAGGGTTAGGTAACATGCAATGAGTCTTCTGTTAAACAAAGAATCTCTTCTTAGAGTAATGTAGTTAATTTCTTATCTTTGTAAGAGACCTGAGTTCAATCCCCAGTTCTGGAAAAAAAAAAAAAAAGAGAGAGAGAGAGAGAGAATTAAAGGTCAGAGAGAAATCAGCTTTTCTGGTAGTATTGGCTGTGGATTCTAAGTACCTCAAGGGCAAAGCTCTGTCCCTTTTGTGTCTCTGAATCCTTTAAATTCCTAAAGATTGGGCCCTTACTGGATGGCTATTTAATGAATATTCATTGTATGTTCAGTTAGAGTGCTTGGGAGAAATTAAAGAAACTTCTCCTGGTGCACTTTTTCTCTGAAATGGGGACAGGACAACACACTTTGCAGGAACAAGCTGAGCATCAGCTGAGGGAAGCCTGCTGGATGAGCGGTGGTGGGCTGTGGAGGAAACTGGTGCCAAGTCCCCGGGTACAGAGCAGGGCGAAGCTCTGGCAGGAGGTCAGGTGCGATGACAGCTGCATAAAATAAATACCTGATTTTGAATTTATGCAACTAACTGAAGGTGGATAGATAGATTAATTCAGTTTTTACTCCATATCCTGGTTTGTAATAAAAATGTAATGTTAACTGGAATTTTGAGCACTATCTGATATGTAACACAGATGAGAAAGCTTATTGTTCAAAGCCACAAAAAATGAAAGAAATCATTGTCTAAAATCACAGCACTTCAGCGCAGCCATCATTACCTCTTAGTCTTTGTAAACACAATTTTCATTTTTCATCTGAAATTAAATGAGAAAATATTAAAAACCTATTTTGATAACATAGCCCTGTCATTGACACACTAGCAAATGCCCCGATGGTTCCCTGTTTAATAACAGTGCACTGCTTATATCTAGTTTAAGAGACCAAGGGAAGAAACATGACCTCTTTTTTAAATATGATTTTTCTTATCAAATACAAACAGCTTTGATTGGAGTATTTTGCGTCCACTAAATCTGTATTTTGTTTCTTTCCCAGAAATGAGTGATCCTGTGCAGAATGGCGGCAGGTGGGCAGTACGCCTGCGCAGACCCAGGTGGAGGCTGCAGGTGCTGGCCGGAAGAGCGCAAGAAAGGTCACAAAGCGGAAACCTCGCTGCGTGGCCTCTCAAACAAGGGCCTCGCCTCTAAATCAGAGCAATTAGTATCTTCAGTGGGAGTAGAAGAAAAAATATTTGTGAAGCATACAGTTAGTTGGTGCTTAAGAAATAGCAGCTAATTTCCCTCAGTAAGGAACTGAGATGCAAATTGTAACATCACTGAAAAGAGAAACCAACCCATTAATCCATAAAGAAGAGAAAAATAGAAGTCAAACCAGAAAGGCCAAACTGTTTACCTCCTAGAATCTATAGCTTCGCTGAGTGATTGTATTTTCGCATCTGGCTCACAAATGGGTTTGGGGGAAAGACTGTGGGCCTGGATTCGGTTGCATCTTGTATGGGTTGTGTGACCTTGATGCAGCACTTAAATGTAAAGAGACTGAATCAGTCCCTCAGACTCCTTCCAGAACTCTGAAAATGGAGGCCTGGGAATATGGATAGTGAGGCAATTGAATACAAAGAAACAAAGTTTGTATACTAACCTCTGAGGCTGTCTCTGTAAGAGCATATAAAAACCTGCCTCTTGGCAGTTAGTGAGGAAAACAGGATGTTCGTGTATGAGGTAACTAGTGTGACAAATGTTCCTTCCACTCCCCCTCCCTTCTTCTCAGCTTCATTCTATGCTGAGGACGCTGTCAGGCTATTTGGTCACTAATAGTAGGCCTTCCAGAGCGTTGGCTTATCATACTGATTTTCTATGTCTGTAAGGCCTTGCCTGCCTACAGAGAGCACCCTTCTAGTCTACATGAGGCTTCTTCCTCCTGCTTAATCTGTTCCAAAATTCCTCCCACTGAGCTACTCCTGGATTAGACAACCAAAGTCCGGCATTATCTCTTGACAGAAACCTTTAGCAGTGTGGACTGTAGTAGTAGGCTTAGCCAGGTGTGGTGGTGCAGGCCTGTAGTCTCAGCACTCAGCAAGCTGTGGAGGGAGGATGGCAGACTCAAGGGCAGCATGGACTACACAGTGAAAGTTTGTCTCAAAAACCAAAGTGAAGTAGCCAGATTTAGATTTGACCTTTCATTTCTAATTCTGTCCCAATCTTTCTAAGATTCCGTTTCCTGTATGGTGGGACTAGTCACAATATTCACAGCATTATTTCAGGGCTTAGATGATATTTGTGACATACTTTGCATAATACATGGCACAAAATAAATGCTTAATAAGCTGAGATTAAAGCGGTATTTCAGATGGAACATGTATTTTTCTTTTAGATGAAGAAAGTGAGGCTTAGGGAGTTAGGAAACTCCTCTATGCAGTTACACCAAAGAGAAAACAGACCCTTGGTCTCCTAGTATGCAAGAGCAGGACTCTATTTCTGAATCTAGTAGCTTAGAGTCACTGCAATATAGTCACCATATTTATTATACTAATATTTATTTATTATATATATTATTAAACTATATTTCTTAAACTAATCATATATTTGAGAAACTTTTATACCTATAATTTAGTGTTTGGTATTATAAATGATAAATAAAAAATAAAACTGCTTTAGATGGCATTTAAGAGTTTAACCAGGGAGGAGGTAATACAAATAAAAGGCCATTATACTATTTTCCTCTTACAAAATCTGGCTATTTCCCCCTGGTGTTGATGGGATAAAATTGCATTTTGTACAAGTGTTCACCTCTAAATTTGAGTCAGATTGTTACAGACAACAGTGAGTCAGGGCTGGGTCCACGGAGGAGGCAGTGCAGAAGAAGAGATGCTTTGCAGCTGTGGGGGAGACAGGTATTTCCTCTGGGCCAGACCTCAAGACAAGAGATGAAACAATTGCACCCACATATCGCCCTAAGGATGGACATCAGGGATTGATTGTCTAAATAAATTGTAAAAGTCAGGAAGAGTCACTAATCCAGCCCTCTACGGGAAAAGCCCCTGTTTTGTATTCATGCCTGTTTGCTGTGTGACTTGCTTCCCATTTGATCTGGATTTAATCAATTTTACCTGAGCAATTATGTTTGGTTGACCATAGTTTTGTCCCACCTCTAGATCAGCTAGTGATTTCCCATATTTCCCACCTTGGATTCACCTCAGCCTCATGGTTTTGCTCTATAAAATCCCTAGAAGGGCAGGTTCCTTGGCAAGCCCCTCAGGTCTCCTTCTGTTCCTTTGTTGGACAGAAGCTTTCTTTCCCTCAAGAAATATATTCTGCTTTTAGCCTCCATTGTTCCTAAAATTCATTCTTCAATTTTTGAGAAGATGAACTCATCTCATATATCTAGCAGATTGGGTGTTTCTTTCCCATATATCAAAACGTTGGTAGCAGTTAAATATGCACCTCTGCAAACCAAACATTCATGCACATTGTCTGGGTAGGAGAAGTGACGTTGCAGTCCAGAGATGATACCAAATGGACAGCAGAATGACTTGGCCATTTAATAGGAAGTAATCTATTTCTGAGAAACCATCACAGTCAATTTGGAACAATTGAACTTCATCTTTAACCTTTTACTATGATTTGTGTGATTAGGCCACTGAAGGAAGTGGTTTTCAACAGCATGATTAAAACACTTGGAGGAAATAATTTCTGTTTTCAAGCACCTGGCATACTTTTTCTACTGAGTGTTTTTGTCCTTTCTCATTAAAAGAAGAGTTAGGAAATGGAAAAATGTTGCCTTTATACATAGTCTTAGATCAAAATAAAAGATCAAAACATGGTCAGTGTCAAGGTCAGGGTGCTGGCTTTAGCCAGCCTGTGCAACGTCTTTTTTGACTAATGACTGCAGCTGGGGGTGAACTAGTTCAGCATTTCCAGATTTGAGAATGTTACCCACTTACCGGGAATTTATTTCTTCCCCCCAGTGCTAGAAAAAAATTAATTTTGCAAAGAAAGAACTTACTTTAAAACATAGTATATGCCTATCATCTACTTGGAAACAATTTTATTTTAAAAAGACATTTTAGTGCCAGAAAAGTGGGAAGGGCTCAACTTTATAGTAAGGACAATTTTATCCAACAAAAGTCAATAATGGCATAAACCTTTCGTTTTCTTGCTTTGCCAGGAGTCAAAGTTAGGTCAGATTTAGTTTATATTGCCATGATCTGCTCAAATCCAATTCAGACTAATATATGCCAAAAAAATTCTATTCTGTTTTTGTTTGTCATTGTACTTCAAATTATATCCAGAGGCTCCAAAATATTCTTCAAAATCAATGAAATTTATGGGCAATATATACTGCATCTTATAATAGGCAACACTTGTACACATATTGTAGGGGAAAAATTATGAGAACTGAAGCTTAATTTAGAGAGATTTGCAAAACTAAAGATTCCTAGTCATTGTTTTGAACTCAGCCTTCCATGCTACATCTTCAGTCCTCTTTTGTTTTTTAAAGTTTGAGACAGGATCTTGTTAGAAAATTGCCCAGCTAGGCTCAAACTGTTGATCATCTTGCCTCAGCCAACTGAATAGCTGGGATTGCAGGTGAAAATTTGCCATTTTCTTTAGAGAAACAGGATCTTATGCTACTGACTGACAATATTTTACATCTCAACAAAAAGAAAAAAGAATGTTGTTTCTAGAGTGAGTAGGCTGTGGGTGACCTATCGCAGTTCACTGAACAGTGATTAACATTAAAACGTATGCAAACTGACTCCTAATTAAAGTCCAATAATGTCAGACTTTGAACCTTTTCATTGCCTTTGGAAATAATCATAGATGCCTACTGCTTATCATGAAAAAGTCATTATGGCAAATGACCAACTCCTCCACCTTCTCCTTTCCATCACTTGCAAAAGTGATTCTCCATTGCAAAGATTTGCAAATGGTGCATGTTGTAGAGTCAAATGTCTCCTAGTAGCTGTAATTGTTATGCAAATTTCCTTGATTACAAGAAGAATAAAATTTATAGAGCTCTTGTCATAGGTGAATTTGCAAGCTATGAGAAGGTAGATGTGTGGATCTGAGGGGTCATCCAGGACTCACAATGGCAGTGATAAAGGGGAGGGATGCCCTCATCCTTCCTCTTCTCCTTCTTTTGCTTTGTTGACTGAGAGAGTGGGTATGAAATAGAGAGGTAATCAGAAAAAAGTCACAAAACCCAAGTGCATGCCTGCAGTCTCATATCCAGGAGGCTGAGGTAGGAGACCTTTGAGCCAAGTTTGAGATCAGCCTGGGGAACATAGTGAGACTGCATTTGGAAATCAAAAAAGGCAAACCCAAAAGAGGTCAAAGGATGGACATATTTAGGACCTAGATGTTAGCTGCAGATTGAAATATTAAAGTCAAATTCATTAAAGGAAAGAGAGAATCCATGTAACAAACCTCTACAGAGAAAAAAGAAGAGTAAGAACTGACATTCATTTGGTAAAGTTCAGAGACTCTTGTAGGAATGCTGTACATTTTCTCCTTGATTATTTGATAGTCTGATGAAGTAGTTGCATTAATTTACAGGTGAGAAGTTTTAGGTTAAGAAAATCAGTGTATGAGTGACAAGTTCTTAAAACTAAACTGCAACTCTAAATTCATCTCATTTGAAAATTCATGGCCTTTGCCACCTTTCAAGTTGCCTCTCAGTTATTCAAAAATCACCTTAGAAATGCATTCCCAGGAAATGCAATTTCAGAGCTGTGTCTTCGACTTATTTCCCTGGACTTCAGTGCCAAAGAGACAGTGTGGCTACACTGTGCGTCTATTGAATGAGCAGCTGCTGACTTGCCTGTGCCTCATGGGCCCAGATTGCAGCATGCTGGGCTGTATGGCTGGGACAGGGCTCAAGAGAGGTCTGTACTGTGCTTCAGAAAGATCACTCTCTGTTCCCTTCTGGTAAAGGCTCAAAGGGGATTGCTTTTCAGCAGTGTGGACCCAGGGTCTTTGCACTGAGCTATATCCTCGTTCTTTCTTATTTTTTTATTTTGAGACAAGGTCTCAAGATAAGTTGCCCTCCCCGTGAAATTGTAATACTCCTGCCTCAACCTTCAAGAGTGCTGGGGTTACAGGTATGTCCTACCAGTCTGATTTGGAGGATTTAGCATTTACTTGTTCTAAGCAAATACTGAAACACAGTGAGCAATTGAATCAGATTTCTCCGTTAGGAAATCACGGAGTTGATGATGACATTTCAGGAGTTCAAGTTATTTCCTTAAAGACTTATGAACACAAAAAAAGTGATTATGAGCACCAGTGTATGTATTAACCATCTTCTATGTCCTGCATCTCCAGTTCCTAGTAGCCACTATTCTACTTTTCACTTCTTTGAGATCATCTTGTTTTGCTTCCATATATGAGAACATGCAGTATTTGTCTTTCTGTATCTAGTCTATCAACATCATGCCCCTTATTCCATCCATGTTGTGACAAATGACAGGATTTCATTCTTTTTTGGGCTGAATACTATTCCACTGTACATACAGACCACATTTATTCATCCATTCATCCATTAATGGGCACTGAGGATTATTCCAAATTTTGATTATGATGAACAATAACTACAGTAAGTGTGAAGTGCAGAGATTTTGACACACTGATTTCCTTTCCTTGGCATAAATATGATTGCAAAAGCAATGCTGACTCCATCAGAGGATGGGGACGCACACACACACGCATACCTACCCGCTCATGAGCCACAAGTCACATGCGGCTTCTCCTCTGCGAACCTCGACAGAGATTTTGCTCCTTATTTCTTCTGGCTCGCACCCTAGGGATTGTTCCTTTCATGAATGACACACTTTGCCTAAAATAAATGTTCTCTTGTGAAGATTATGTAGATTTCCACTAGTTTGCTTTTTGCTGTTTTCCTGCATCTTCCCTTTTCCCACTTAGTGGTCATTTCATTTCTCTCTGTGGAGATAAAAAAGCAAAAATAGTTTGCTTCTTTGGCCTTTTAGTGTGGAATCTAATACCATCATACTAACACTCTAATGATTGATCTAATATTATAGATAAATAATAATATAGATAATATAATATTATAATATAATATTATAGATAAATAATAAGACCCAGATGGATAGAGGGCACTATGTTTGGGGGGAGTAAATGGTATGCATTTTATTTTAGTTTTTGAAAATTCTCTACTCTTTTTTTTTTGTGGTACTGGGGATTGACCTCAGGACCATGTGCTTGCCAGGCAAGCACTTATTCTAGTGAGCTATCTCTCTGGCCCGGTATTCATTTTATTTTAGCATTAATGAATTTTTTAATAAATAATCATAATAATTGGAACTTGAACCCAGGGCCTTGTGCTGGCTTGTGCGCTCTACCTCTGCACTGCATTCCAGCCCCACAGCTCCTTGCTGGTACCAGAGTTGGTACTTGACTAAGGCAAAGTTCCTTTAAAAAAATGGATAAGGTTCTAGACTCTGCCTCCAGGATTCTTGGCTTTAATTTCTAGATCTGTCACTTGGTATTTCAGTGATTGTGGTGGACTGGAAAATGGTTTCCCCCAAAATACCTATGTCCTCATCCCTGGAACCTGTAACTGCTATCTAACATGGGAAAAAATATCTTTGTGATAAGATCGATCAAGGATTTTGTGATGAAGAGATTATCCTGCGTTATCAGAGTGGGATTTCTAATGTGCTCACATGTATGCATTCAGGGGCAGGAGAAGGAAAGTGGATTCTTGCAGAGAAGTCACTCTGAAGACGGGGTAGATTTGGAGTGATGTTGCCACAAATCAGGGAATGCTGGCAACCACCAATTGGCTACTATCACAAGCAAGAAAGAGATTGTATCTTAGAACTTCTGGAGAGAGTAGGGCCCTGCTGAAACTTGGATTTCAATCAGTGATAGTAATTTTGGGCTTCTAAACTCCAGTACTGTGAAAGTATACATTTTAGTTGTTTTTAAATCTTTAAGTTTGTAGCAATTTGTTACAATGTGAGAAACTAATGCAGTGATTTAAGGCAAGTTTAAGTAGTTCATTTTGGCTTCATCTCCTCAGCTGCAAAATATAAAAATATATTCTCCACAGTGTTATTGTGAAGGTTAAAATTATACTTATATACTTACGAAGATGTGAAACTCACTATGTATATGATTTTATTCTTTATAAGATCCCTGTGGGAAAGGCATTATTTTTATTCACATGTATATGTCGATACCTTGGCTCATAATCGCAATTCTCTCCATGATTCTGGTTGTAAATCAAACTGGATGAGAACTTCGCATCGATGGGGAGTACAATTTCCCTACGAGGACATCATAGAACCTTGCCATTGAATTTGATCCAGTACAACCAACAGTGGCCTCTCAGTTCACAGATGAAAGTATTTGTCAAAATTTTGTTTTCTTTTGCAAACTGTACATCAGGTGACAGATATGACCATTCCTTCTTTCCCACACAAACACAAATGTGGCCGTCTTTCCCAAAGTCATCGAACAAATTGAGTTCATAAACTGCATCAGGTAATACTATGTTGTAAATATGTGTGTATGTCTCTCTTCAATATTCTGCACACATGTAGCCCCAGAGAATGGCACTACCATAAACTCGAAGAAACCGAAGTCTCTGAATCGCTCCATGGAAGAAAGCTACCATTGATTGGGAACAACTAAATGGGATTGACCTGTGAATAAATAGAATTTTATTTCTCTATTATGGTAAGTCCTTAATTTTGTGGTTTATTGTTACAGTAGCTAGTGTTACTCTAACTAATGTAACTTCAGATTTCTTTGCTCTTCGAGAAGCATAAATGTAACCATCTTTATGCTTATATTCTGTTTGTAGAAAGTGTATAAGGAAAGAAGTTGTTGATGTATGTGCTCAAGAAATCTAATCTTGAACTTATTGGGAGAAAATGAGCATAGAACTCATAAAAGCCATTTTCAGAAAGTCACTTTTCTGATTCTAGTTGCATTCTAATTAATATCATGGAGTGTTAGAAAACTAAGTAAGGAGCAATTATTAGCTATCAGATTTTGTGTTGGGGAGAGAAATGATACTGTATTGTGCATAATTTTTGCATCATTAAAAATTAAATCCCATAAGCATAATGACTCAAGCATCAGGCTCTGACATTATCTGCTAACGATAAACTACAGTATATAAGAAAACAATTTACTAGGTAATGGTGCAATATTTTCTGCATTGCGACAGAATTTTTTTTAAAAGGCAAAGATATATTTTATTAAATTACTTCAAGTCACATATAGCAGAACAATAAGAACAGTGAATTAATGGTATTTTTTTTTACTCAGGTATATAGATGTGTTACTACACAGAAAACTTTAATAATTTATCTGTATCTTAGAAGGTTATTTAATAAGAATGTAGATTTGAGGTTCTTAATCTCAGAAATTTTGAAGTTGCCAAAATGAGATACTCCATGTCAGCTCAGAGGATTTTTGTGTAGATTAAGTAAGATAGCATAGTTAAACATATGACACTAGGCTAGCAGATAGCATACCCCTAGTGAATGTCAAATCATTTCTTCTCTCTGGGTTGTTGACCTCTCTCCCTGAACAGAAGTGATTCTGTTGCTATTATATAGAGTGATGCTTGTAGGAAAGATCAGTGCAGGGATCAAAAACTCTTGACTGAAATCTCTCAGGAACTCTGGCTCCTGAACAACTACAGTGGTAGCTCAGTTCACAAAGTTAATTCATCCCATGACTCTAGTCCTGAACCAAAATAGTTGCAAACTGAATCAAATTTCTCCAGAAAGTTTGATGTAAAAAAAAGGTTAATACATTTTGAATCAAATGTATTTTTTAAGTAGAAAAATATGAAACAAAGTATAGTACAGCACAGTAGGAAGAGAGAAAACACTAACCTTGCTGGAGTTGACTTTTGGAACCAAGGACAGGAAGTTGGATGGGGAAGAGACATTGGCGAGATATCCTTCAGGGGCTTCCCCTCTTCATTGTAACTTAGCTGCAGGGTCAATTTTAACTTAGCTGCAGGGTCAATTTTGTCAAAAAAAATGTCTAATACCATTTGTTTTTTCCTGTGCTGCATAACCTTCTAGAAATTAGAGAACCTGCATTCATTCTTTAGATTCAACAGTCTGTTCAGTATAGTTCTGTGAGGGGGATGCTTTTCAAGGAAATCTTGGCACTTATTCCATTTTCCATAACGGATTTATCACACTGCTACTAACCTCCTCCATGTCTTTCTTTTCCTCAGTGGTGTGCTCCTCAACAAGCCCTTTCTGCTGCTACCTGTGGAGTTCAACAAGATCTGCCATCAGCAGCTCTTCTATGTGTGCTTGCCCATGGACACAATCTCCACTACCCATGCCTCAGACTCATCAAAGTCATGTTCACTGACACCTTCTGGCCACAGTTCCCTCCAGGCTGAGTTTAAGGTCTGGCATATGATCATCTTCCCAGGCTTTTGGTGCAGTGGAGGACATGGAAATGTTTTTACTGGAACGCCTTCCTACTAGAACTCTTTCAGAGTCAAGGACATCTCTTCAGTGACATTAAAATACCTGATGAAGAGTATCTTTGTTTACAGCTTCTTGAAGTTGTAGGTCACCAGCTGTTCAATAGGCTACAGAAAAGGTCTCATGCTGTGTGAGAGAAACTTTACCTTTATGAAGTCAGATTCAGTGTCAATATCGTCCACCAAGGCTGGAAACTGGGCTGGGGCAGTGTCCATCAGAAGAAGGTAGCTTTCAGGCATTTGGTTGTCAGAAAGATATTTAACTGAGCATACAAACACCATGCAACCCTTTTATGAACAACTGCCTTGGGACCCAGGCTTTCACAGTGGTCTCCATATCAGGCAGTCTGGCCTTCTTCACTTTGTTCCTTGAGTACATGAGGGGTCTGGGAATGGTACCCCAGTAGTGGCTTAATCTTCAGATCACCACTCAATTTTCACACAGCAGAAGGTTAATCTGTTCTTCATGGGCTTGTGCCCTGGCAGTGCCTTTTCTTCCTGGGTGATATACTTTCTATTTGACATCATCTTGTATAATAGCCCTGGTTCATCACAGATGAACACTTGTTGCCCAATATATCTATCTGCCTTCATAGATTTGTGAATTTTTTCCAATAGCAGTCTTGTTAAAACTGGAAGACTGACTGTGTCTTGTCATATTTCTTTTGTAGAGTTTATCAAGCCACCCTCTGCTGGTTCTAATTTCATCACTTGTTGCAGTTGTAGAGGGCCTTTCTTGCCGTAAATCACTGCAATTTCCTGACCTTTTCACAGATCAGAGCTTCGCTAATGCTATAATCTACTGGCTGTTTCTCATCTGAGCACACCAACCAAAGTTTCCCACCTCTTCCAGCACTTGTGTCCTCTGATTGTATAACATCAGCACTCCTTTTGCCACATCAGCTCCTTGGATGAAATCTTTGCTTCCCAAAATAGTGGAGATTGTGCACTTCATCTTCTTGTACTCAGAGGCCAGATCAGTCAGACAAATACCATGCTCATGTTTTTCTGCAATTTTCTTTGTAATTTGACTGATTATTTTCTTCAAAATCTTCCCATTCTACCTCTGAACTTCCCTGTTATCATCACTATTCCCATGCACATCCTTCTCACCTTCATTATCATTTTGCATATCCTGGCCACCTGCATTACTGGTCTGCACTTCCTTTTTACCTCTATGCTTGCTCTGGGTTTTTTGGAGTCATGCTAGATTAAATAATACTGTACAGTACTATATACTATATAGTTGCTAAAAAGCACACACAAAAGAAGCACACACAGAAGCATCATGCAGGTTTGTGCAAGTCCTTCTGTGACCATGCTGTCAACCAGAGGAAGCCACGGCCACTTGTCAGAGTGGGGAGGATGACCATGATGGTAGCCACCAGAAGCCATCACCAGGTGTGGAATTCTAAAGTAGAAGCAAGGTTTTACCAAACTGTTCCCAAACAGAAGGGCTTGTGAATGAGGCATTACCATATCTGTGAGATCCCTGAGCCCTAAGCCAGTAACTGATGCTGCCAAAGCTAACCTGTATGGAGGCTGATAAAATTTCCTTTAGGATGAGACAGTTTCTAGCATTTGTACTTCATGGTTTGCTTTTTATGTGGGGGACTTTTCATAGTTCCATTAGTGATGATTTTAAGTTTTCAAGGAAACAGAATGTAGTTTAGTAACATTAGGACAAGTACTAATAGTAAGACCTTCTAAAAAATATTGTTATGGTTTGTGTCTAGTTGCCCTCCCCAAAGCCTCATGAAGCGATGGGGAAGGGACTTCTAGAGTTTGTGATTAATTCATGATCAAGGCTGGGATTATGGGTATGAGTGCTGCTGGGATTGTGGATGTGAGCACTATCCAGTCTGGGGCAGATAGACTGAATGCACCATAAGGGAGACACAGTTGCTCTCTGTTGTGATTGTTCCCCTATATCTCCCATTTGCTCTTGCTGTTTTGCCATTTTTTGCTGCTACGAATTGCTGCCCTTTGCCACATTCCACGCTGCCTTGGAGCCAGCTGAGTATGGACTGAAATCTCCACTAACTGTGAGCTAAATAAACAAACCTTTCCTTCCTTAATTTTGCGAGTTGGGTATTTTGTCCCAGCAATGAGAGAAAAGTAACTGAGACAAATAATATGTACTTGTAATATGTAATGTTTACATTTTTTGTGTGAAGTGAGTACATGTAATAATAATTTTTTTCACTCCCAGTTCTTCTCCTCCTTTCCCCTTTTCTTCATCTCTTAACTCCCCATTTGAGAAAGAGCTATCTCTCCATTTCTTATCTGTTTCTTATTTTGCTCTTTTTATTCTGTATTTAGGGCAGGGACTACAGGGTCTCACTACGTGGATGGGACTTATAGTGCTTTTCCTGTTCTCAGCCTCCCAAGTGCTGGGATTACAGGCATGCGTGCCACCACACCACAACCAGTCTCAATTGTTGTTGCAGTGCGCCCCGCAGGTGGGGCTGGCACAGCATGCTGGGGATCGAACTCTGGCCACTGTGCTCTGCCTAAGCAGGCACTTTAATCTGCTGAGCAATCAGGCTGGCCCTTATTTTGCTCTTTATTTATGCTGTGAGTTTTTTATAGAAGAGAAATCATATGATATTCAAATCCATGTCTCTGATTTATTTCAGTTAATATTATGGCCTCATGGTGCTTCTGTTTTCCTACAAGCGACTCATTTATTCTTCTTCATGGCAGAGTAGTGTTGTATGAAATACCACAGGTATCCATTATAGGTAAATACTACATTTTTTTCTATTCATCCATATGTTGATGAACATATAGGTTCCTTGCAAGACTGAACCATTATGAGATGTGCTGCTATAAATGTAGGTAGGCATGTATCCCTGTAATATGATGTCTTTAACTCTTCGGTAGTTATCTCAGTTACTGTTCTCTCCTTGTTGGGACAAGTACCTGACACCCAAAATGAAAGAAGGAAAGGTTTATTTAGCTCATGGTTCCTGGGGGTTTCAGTCCATACTCAGCTGGGTCCAACACAGAGTGACACATGGCAGAGAGCACCCTTTCATGGCAGCAGCAAAGAGCAAGAGCAAAATGGAGGAGCAGCAGCAACAATGGCAACAGAGAGAGAATCTGTCTCTCTGTCTCTCTTATATTACATCCAGGTTCTCCGCCACAGGCTGAGGGAAGTACTCACACCTATAATCCCAGCAGTACTAAGACCCATAAGTCTAGTGGATCATAAGTTAATCTCAAACTCTAGAAGTCTCTTCCCCATGACTGCATCAGGCTTTGAGGGGACAACTAGACACAAATCATAACAGTAGGAAATATCTGGAAGGGGAGTACCTGGGTTGAAGGGAATTTCTAATTTTAATATTTGGAGGAAACTTGATATTGATTTCCATAGTGGTTGTGCTAGTTTGTGTTCCTATCAACAATGGAGAAAGGCTCCTTGTTCCCTACAGCCCTGCCACCGTTTGCTACTATTGGTTTTCTTGATGATGTCAATTCTTCCTGGGATAAAGTGGAATCTCAATGTTGTTGTAATTTACATTTTTCTAATGGCCAGTAATGTGGAGTGTTTCTTCATGTATTTATTGGTAGTTTGTACTTCTTCTGAGAAGTATCTATTCATTTGAGCTGCTCATTTTTGATTGGGTCTCTTATTTGGGACGCAGTCAAATTTTTTGAGTTTTTTTGTATTATAGATATTCATCTTCAGTCTGAGGAATAGCTGGCAATTTTCCCTTCACTCTATATTTTGTCTTTTTACTCTGTTGGTTATTTCTTTTGCTGTGAAGAAATTTTTAATTTGATATAACGCCATATGTTGATTATTAGTCCTTTTTCTTGTGCAATTGGAGTTCTGTTCAGAACCTTCAGCCTGTGACTTCAAGAGTTTTATTTATTTTGTCTTCCAGCAGATTATGTGTTCCTGTTTTCACATTTAGATCTTTGATCCATTTTGATTTTTGTTTAGTACATGGTGAGCTATATAAGTGTCGATTCAATTTGCTGCATATGGATAGCCAATTCTCCTAGAACCATTTATAAAGGAGGTTGTCTTTCCTCCTGTTTTTGACCCTTTTGTCAAAAATTGAATAGTTGAACATGCTTGGGGATGTTTCTGAATCTTCTGTACAGGTTCATTCATCCACATGTCTATTAACAGGCCAGTGCTATGCTACTGCTGATTATTGTACCCTTGTAATATAACTTCAAATTTGGGATTGTAATGTCTCCTGTTTTGCTTTTGTTACCCAGGGCTGCTTTTTTTTTTTTTTTTTGCTACACTGAGTCTCTCCTGGTTCTATATGAATTTTCAGATTGTTGCAGATTTTTGAGACATGCCATTGGCATTTTGATTGGGATTGCATTAAATCCACGTATCAGTTTTAGGAGTAGGTCCATTTTGGCTATATTGGTTCTGCCTATCCAAGAACAGGGTCATTTTCCATTTTCTAATGTCCTTTTTATACTACTTTATTTTTGTTTGTAGAGATCTTTCACTCTCTAGCTAGGTTAACTCCTGAGTATTTTTCTTCATTCTATTGTGAATGATATCTATTTTTTTTTCTAATTTCATTCCCAAAGAGTTCATTACTGGTTTACAGGAATGCTATTGATGTTTGTGCATTGATTTTATATCCTACTACATTGCTGGATTTGGTTATTAAATTTAGGAGTCTTTAGGTAGATTTATTTGGGCCTTTTATGTAGAGGATCATGTTGTCTTCAAATAATGCTAATTTAATTCTTGCATTCTTATAAATATTGTTTTTATTTTTTCTTCCTTAATTGTTCTTGCTAATTTTTTTTTTTTTTTTTT
>NDGM010962592.1:0-13847 GCA_002564305.1 Octomys mimax
GCCAGGGAGATGGCTCAGTGGAATAAGTGCTTCTCTGGCAAGCGCAAGGGCCTGAGTTCAATTGCCCGTTCTGCAAGAAAAAAAAGTCAGTTTTTCTAGCACCATTTATTAAAGAAGCTATTTTTTTTTTTAGTGAAGCTGTTTCATGCTTTGTTATAGAGAAGTATGTCTGGAGTTGTTTCTGCATCTTCTAATCTGTTTCTTTGATCCTTGTGTCTGGTTTTTTTTTTTTTTTTTCCTGCCAATTCCATGCCGTTTTTATCACAGTCGATTTTTAGTATAATTACAAGTCAGGGATTTTGATGCACTTTGCCTTGCCTTAAAGCTATCTTTATTTTATTTTTATGTTTATTTTCATTTATTATTATTATTATTATTTGGTCGGGGCCTTACCTTTCTTACCCAGGATTGCCATTGCTATTCCAGGTGTCTTCTAGTTCCAAATGAATTTTAGGATTGTTTTCTCTAATTCTGTGAGATATGCTGTTGGTATTTTGTTCAGGATTACATTAAATCTGTACATGGAAGTGTGGCCATTTTCACTATATTTGTTCTTCCTGCTCAAGAACGAGGGATAACTTTAATTTTCTGATATTCTCTTCAGTCTCTTTTTTCAAATACCATAATTTTCAGTGTAGAGGTCTTTTATATCATTACATTGATTTCTAGGTATTTCTTCTTTAAAATGCATGATATTGTAAAAGGTATGGTTTCCCTAATTTCTCTCTCAGTGAGTTTGTAATTTGTGTACAGGAATGCTATTAACTTTTGAGTACTGACTTTGTATCCAGCTATGCTACTGAATTTGGCTATTACCTCTAAAAGTCTTTCAGTGGAGTTTTGGGGATACTTTTCCCTCTACTTTAGACCATGTTGCACACAGTCATCACCTAGTTTGTAAGTCCCTGTGTGCATAATTATTTCTGTCACCTCCTTCTAACTGTATAATCTTGGGTGGGCTGTTCATTTTTTATGCCTCATTTTCCAACTCTGTGAAATGGAGGTAAGAAGACCTACCTCTCTATGTTGTGAGATTAAATGTGTTAAAGTAGATGTTATGGCTTGAATGTGTCCCCCAAAGTCTGTATATTAAAAAATTAATTTGCAATGCAACAAGGTAGAGAATGGGACCTTTAAGAGGTGATTACATCCTGAGGGCTCTGCCCTCATAAATGAATTAATGCCATTATCACGAAGTGCATTCATTATTACCAGATTAGGTTTCTGATTCATGGGTGAGCTTGGCCCCCTTCCCTTTCCTCTCATGTGTGCCCTCTTGCCTTTCTACCTTCTACTATGGGGTGATGTAACAAGAAGTCCTTTACCAGATGTGGGCTCGTCAACCCTGGACGTCCCAGACTCCAGAACTGTAAGAAACAGATCTGCTTTGTATAGGTTATTGAGCTTCAAGTGTAGCACCACAAAACAGACTAAGTCAGTGGCTAAAGCACTTAGAAATCCTGACTCACAGTGAGTGCTATATAAATGTTAGCTTGCTATTTTCTTTGTTGACATATTTTTATTTATTATTTTATTTTATTTTTGGTACAGGGTCTCATTACATAGTTCAGACTTGTAGTGAGTCTCTTGTCTCAGCCTGTCTAGTGCTGGGATTACAGGTATGCACCAGTATTCCCTGTTCCGTGCTGGCACGGCATGTGGTACTGGGGATAGATAGAACTAGGGACTTTGTGCTTGTCAGACAGGCACTTATGCCTCTGAGCTATCTCCCCAGCAGGGTTGCTATTTTTATTTATTTATTTAGCAATAATGGAGAAGCTCAGGACCTTGCATTTGCGAGGCAGGTGCTTGTGCTGCTGAGCTATCTCCCCAGCCCTTTGGTTGCTCTTATTTTCTGATGATAAATTACTAAATGTAATGTTGCATTAGTGCATCTTGGCATTTAGGTGATGTTCTGAAAGGCTGTGCCAATTTCATCTCCCCACAGGAATGTATGAGAATATGTTACCCTATCTTTGTCATACCTGGATATTGTCGTTCTTTGTACTTTCAGCTAATAAGATTTAATCCCTGCTAATTCAGTATTTTAAAAATTGCTACTGAAGTTAAAAATTGTATGTGTCGTTTGCCAATTGATTTTTATAAAAACACCCTATATTCATGATATTAACTTGTCACCTTGCATATTATAAATAATTTTTCTTAGTTTATGACTCATGGAGACATTTAAGAAAAAGCCAGTAAAATAAATACCTTTTAGCCTTAAAATTTCCTCCTTTTATAGTTTAACTGTATAGTGCAGTAAAATTCACCCTCTTAAGAATAGTTTTACTTAAGCCTTTTATATTTCAGCGTGAGTTGGAAAGGGTAGATGGCTATTAAATACATTCCATTTCTGCCTTCCTTGGGGCTTTCAGGGGTTCTATTTAAAGCTTCTGCCTTTGAGTATTTTTACAGTGGCATTCAGAGAGCCCCTGAGGATCTGCATGGGTGCTTGCAAATATCTTCATATCTTAGAGCAGAGCTTGGCAAACGTCTTTTGTAAAGGACCCAAAAGCAAGTAGTTGAGGCTTTGTGGGCCACGGCCATGCAGTCTCTGTCACAACTACTATTCTTCCTTTGTAGATGGAAAACATAGAGGTAGATAAATGGGCTTGCTTAAGTTCTAATAAAACTTTATTTTTGAAAACTTAAATTTGAATGGCATGTAATTTTCATATCCCTTGACATATTATTCTTTTGAATACAAAATTTAAAATACAAAAACTCATCTTAGCTTTTGGCCTGTAGGCTGTAGTTTCCTGACCCCTGAAATAGAATACCTAGAAATAGACTCGTGAAAATCCAAACAATTAATTTTTAGCAAAAAAAAAAAAAATGCAAAGACAGTTTCAGAGAGGAAGGCTATTTCTTTCAAAAAATGGTGTTGGCATAACTGGACACACATAGGCAAAAAATGAATTCCAATCTAAACCTCAGAATAGATCATAGATCCACATGTAAAACATAAAATGCTATTTTGAAAACAGCAAAGAGTTCTCAGTCGTGATACCATAAGCATAATCTATAAAAGAATGAAACTGTAAAATTTAACTTCAACAAAATGAAAAATTTTTGCTCTGCAAAAACACTGTTAAAACAGTGTTGTTGGCTGGTCTGTTTTCCCCACCAGGCCATGTGAGCCCAGTGTTCAGTTAGTCATTGGCTTATGCCTGATTGCATGGCTTTCAAGGACCTTACTTGTGTTCTGAATCTTACCAAAAACATATGTTGTAATAGAAGGCCATGAATCTCCTATCTTAGGAGCCTTTCCTTGTCGCTATGTCCTTTCTCCCCCCAGGGTTATGGACAGAGGTAGCCACTCTATAGTCATTTGACCAGAATTTTGCTGAGTAGCCTGAGGGCCTGGATTTTGCTTGGGAATTTTGTTTTTCACTCACTGCACTGTCCTAGAAGCTAACCTTTCTAAGTATAGACAGAAAGGCCCCAAACAAAATTTTATGCCAAGAAATAAGTTTTCCTAGTGGGAAAAACTTAAAAAGATTAGATTTATCCTACCAAAGAAGGAAAATAGAACCTAGGAGCTTACTAATAGCTGCTACAGCTGTGTTTCATGTACTTGACCTTCAAAATTTATATGGCGATGCTCTTTTTCTCTTATTTCTTCCAAATCCTTACTTGCGAAAGGAAGATTACAAGCTCCTCCCCTTTACCACCTTTTTTCTATCTCATAGAGGTAATACAGGAGCTAATAAAAATCTCTGAAAACATAATAAAAATGCTCTACGATTTGCCACTGTTTTATCAAAGAAGCAAAAGTGGGGTTTTTTTACTGTCAGATATGTTATCCTTTTAATGAAATAAAAGCATGGCTTTGGATACAGAGACCATACGATTCTCTGAACAGAAATGAAAATGAAAGCTCAGCTGCAGGATGTACAACCTTGAGCAGTAAACTGTACATTTAGCCGTGTTCCATGGGTGAGCTGAAGGTGCCATTAGAAGCAGCTTTTAAGATTTAACGTAAAGTGGCCATCTCAATGTAAATGACCTACAAATAGAAACTGGGAAGTTTTTATGAAGGCATATTGTTGCATGAGTTCAAATATCTGATTATGTTTAAATGGGTAGAAAAATGTAGAAGCGCTACCTTAATGATTTGTATTTTATGTATGACTTTTTCACAAGCCTCATGCACAGTTAATGCTTTTTGTTATACTTAAAGCCTTATTTCAAGTGCACAGGAAAAGCCTTGTCTATGTAAGTGTTTCCTTTTCACATGATTACTGATTTTTGAAGTAGATTTATAGACAGAACGTCTTTCATGCTTCTGTTAGAAATAAAACAAAGGCATAAACATTTTTCTCCAAGGCCTGCAGTTGCGTACACCACCAATGAAGTCAATAAACAATTCTGATATATTTGTTGTGAACAAACTACATGGCCATATCCCACAAGTCCAGGGGGTGCTTAGTATGAATGGTGACCCTGGAGTTTGGCCTACAGGCAGCTTCTGTTGGCTGCTAGTCTCTGAAGCTGTTCTAGGCAAACAGCATCTTTTTCTAAGAGGGAAACCAGCTGTAAACACAGAGGCCTTGGGGGTTTCTGCCCTTGGTTGTCTTCTATAAAAATCCCTCCCCCATCGCCAGGCCCTCCTGATTCCACCCTGGGGCTCTCACATTGCTTGTGGAAGTTCTCTTGTCTGCTTGGAGAATGAGATTTCACTCAAGGTTTTTGCTCATTTTTCAGTGACATCTGAACTCAAAGTTTACTTCTGTAGCATTTCTTCATCTGTGCGTTAGGAATGGAGGTTGGAGGAATGGAGAAGAATGATTCTGAGTGTTTGAGGTGAATGAGAAGGGCATTAGGTGGTTGTAATTCCTTTCTGGGATGATGACCTCCAACAACGTTTGGCCTCTGGCAGTATCTCATAAAAATCCTATCATTTTTATTTATTTATTTGGTACAGTATCTTGCTGTGCAGCTCAGATTCATAATGATCCTCCTGTCTCAGCTTCCCCAGCACTGGGATTACAGGTGTACACCATCATACCCGGTTTCAGTGGCTGGCTCTGTGCAAGGCCAAGCTTGGTCCTTGCACTTGACAGACAGATGCTTAGACCACTGAGCTGTCTCCTCGGCCTCCTACCTTTTTTTTGTACAGGGTCTACAGGGTCTCACTACACAGATGGGACTCATAGTGATTCTTCTGTTTTTAGCCTCCCAAATACTGGGATTACAGGCGTGCACCACCACACCTGGTCTTGGTTGCTGAGTCAGCGCATCCCATGGGTGGGGTCACTGCATGTCGGGGATCAAACCCCGGTTCCCTCATCTGCCTAAGCAGGTGCTTTAATCCTCTGAGCTATCAGGCTGGCCCCTATCGTTTTATATGTGTGCCATTATCTGAAAAAGCTAAGTGTATTTCTCTTCATATATAACAATGTTTAACAATGACTATTTTACCTTAGAGAATATTTCACCTTTCTTGTTAGAGAAAGGTACATATGCTAACAAAGGAAATTCCAGGATAATTAAAAACCCTTGTGTCTATCTTCATTTCAGACATCCTTTTCTGTGGGACTTCTTTTGGGAATTAGACCTTGAAATAGCTCAGACTTTAAAGATAGAACTTAAAATTATATTATATTTAAAATAAAATAAATTCACTCTAATTAAAGAATGTCTTTTCAAGGGAATATATGTCTTCTAATTCAATCTGTGGTGAAATAACAATTATTATATTTATCCTCCTGCCACAGACAACTAAAAATGAAGAAAATATACAAAGTTAAGCTTTTAAGCATTGGACAATATTTGGTACAAGGATGTAATCCTGAATGGGAAGGAATCCTGCCTTTTTGCCTGTGCACATTTTCTAAATGGCAGCCCAGAGCAGTGGAGCCTAAAAAACTCCAGCAGGCTCTTGGGATATAGGAAACAAGAACCGCAGTCCAGGCTGCTGAGGTGCGGGACAGGAAACTGCAGAGAAGTAAGCTATACAAAGAAATGGTTCCACAGATCTGTAGAGGGTCCATTGACCTTTGGACAAATACTATGTTGGGCATCAATAGGGAAGACTACTAGATATGGCAGAAGAAAAGGACATGGATGGCTGTAAACTGTGGATAACCCAGAGATCACTAGTGAGGGACATACTGGAGTCCTGACCAAGCAGAATAGAAAGATTTATGATGCCAAACATTTTGCATCCAATTGAGAATCCAGAAAAGCCAGCCATAGGAATAGTGCTATGCTAGTCTCATCCTAATGAAGCCTAAAACCCAATGCTTGATAGATCAAGCTGATCTGCAAGTAACCTTCCCACAATAAAATATACACTTTCCAGGGAGACAGTATGTCATGCGCAGTTATTGAGCATGTACTCACAAATGACCAGATCTACAAAAAAGCAGGATAATGAGAAGTACAGAATGAGTAGTTTGTAAGATATAGGAGTGGTTATAAATGCAGTTTTCAGGTATCAGTACATGTGCTTCAGTTAATATTAACACTGCAAACAGGAAGCTTGCTTACTATTTTGTGTTAATCATTCAAGTACTTTTTTATCAGTTATAGAAAATATAAAATGAAAAGAATCAAGAGGGCCAGGGAGATAGCTCAGTGGCATATGCACCTGCCTTGCAAGCATAAGGGTCTGAGTTTGATCCCAAGTACAAAAAAAGAAAAAAGAATCAGGAGTTAATATAACAAAGCATATATATTACTGCCCAATAAGTAGCCAGAAACCAGCTGACCATGGTGACACATGCCTGTAATCCCTGCACCTGGGAGGCTGAGGGAGGAGGGTCATCAATTCAATGCCAACCTGGGATACATGGAAAGAATCTTGTCTCAAAGAAACCAAAAATTTAAAACTAAGGAAAATAAGCCAAAATCTGTATAAATAGATGAACTCTGCATTATGACTTCCCAGTGTCACAAGAATAAATGCCTGCCTAAGCCTGGGCAATCCCTGCATCTTGCCATTTGTAATGTAACATTTTCTTAAGGGGACTTGACTGTAGGACTGTGCCCATGGCTTCCTTCATTAACTGTGGTCTGCAGGCATTTCTTCTCACATTGAGATAATGGTAGTTCTCTTTTCCTGTTACCTCATAAACTGAGATGTGGATGAGCCAGCTTTAGTAACTGACTTATGGGGATGTTGGAAACTGAACAGCAGTCCCAGCCATACAGCATAATTGCATCTCTTGGGGAGGTGTTAACAAGCAGAAGCAGAGCAGAGTGCTCCTGGGCTTAGCTTCTGCAGAGCTTTTGCTCAACAGCTTCTCCAAAGCTCCATGCAGAAGGCGTTCATTAGTACATTTTAAATGGCATTTTCCATACCGCTGGTGGATGCTGAGGGCACCATGCTGTACTTAGCCACACCGAAATTGTTTCCCACTCACTTTCTCCTCAAATGGTATCTCAGTCATTAGGGAAGACCATGAAAAATAGCCATGCAGGGTACGTCTAGGAATTGGTACTGGGGGACAGCTGCCCACCAGAAATGACTAAACAGAATGTTTCTCTTTCATTTGGAGCAGCTAATGAACTCATTTTTTATCTTTTCATTGTTTTGTCTTGGCATGTCCATTGATAAGCTCTATCTTTCCACTTTGAACTCAAAAAAAGATATAATTTTTGAGAAAATGTGTCCTTTTTGTCAGCATTATGACCAAACAATAAATTCAGTACAAACATGTGAGCCTGACTGTATAGATGAAAAACCCTGAGGAGCTAATCTATACCTGTCTCCTGCTCCTTGTTCAACTTCTCCCTTGCACTGTTTTTTTTTTCTTTTTCCTTTTCAAAATTTTTTTAAGACAGGGACTCGCTATGTAATTCAGGCTGACCTTGACCTTACTGTGTATCCCATGGTAACCTCAAACTTATGGTGTGGTCCTTCTGCTTCAGCCTCTTGATTGCTAGGATTATGGGTGTATGACACCATGCTCTGCTCTTCTACCATTTGAAAATGGAGACAAGTAGAATACAGCCTGGGAAAAGTACAGGCTGTCTATCTACTCATCTATCCAGACAATAGAATCACTATGTGCCAGCTAGGTGTACTGGCTCTTGCCTATAATCTCAACATTGTGGGACGCCAAAGCAGAACAATCACAAGTTTGATTCCAGCCTGGACAATTTAGCAACTTGGCAGAATCCTGACTCAAAATTTTCTTTAAAAGAAGAAAACAAAGGCATGGGGGTGTAGTGTAAAATGAAGACTCTGGGTTCAATCTCTAGTGCTGCAAAAAAAAAAAAAAAAATCAGCATGCACCAAGCATGTACTAGGTACAAGATGGATATAAAGGTGTGACAAGAGACTTATTTTCAAGGGATCCTTAATCAGTTTTAGAGAACTCTTACTTCTCAGAATATCCATATGGTGGTGGTGTTAACATTATCTGGGAAACTCATGAATACTGGATCTCAGACTTACCCTAGACCCACTGAATTTGAATTTTCATTTTTGCAAGATCCCCAAAAGAGAATTATACACATTAAATTTTGTGAAGCCCAGGGGCTGGAGAGATTAACTCAGCAGCTTAAGTGCCTGCCTGGCAAGTACAAGGTCCTGAGTTTGATCCCTGGTACCAAAAATTTAAAAATAAAAAATAAAGTTTGTGATGCTCAGAATGAAATCACCATATCCCTTTACACTCTTAACAAAACATCCCATGGTAAGGACAAGATTTTTATTTTAACAATTTACAAGCCAGGTGGCAAGTTTATCTTTCCTACAGACTTGAAACACCTAGCATAGGCCTAGACACACCAGGCCTCACTCACGCCTCCCAGTGCACATGGCTGTCACCATGCCAGTAGATGCTCCATCAGGGAGTTGATGTCAGCTGCTCCAGGCCCAATGGATATGTGGAGCACTGGAGCACTCCAGCTAGGTTACCTGGGGCCATGCTGGCAGGACTGAATGGAATGATGCATGATGGAGAAATCTAGGCATGGCCTCCTTCTTCGGACACACCCCAGGGCCTTGACAGTCCTCCAAGTGTGTGAGCTACTACCAGGGACTAGAATTGTCTCACCCAAGGCAGAAGGAGTAGGAATACCTCACCAGTACTCCAAAATGGTTCTGGGTCACATAAAGATTTCCTGGCCATGGTATTCCTTATGGATTTGGTTCAATCCATATAATCCGAACAACGAGCATATGTGTCTTTTTTACCTTGTAAAGATTTTCACATGTATCAAGAAACTGAGATCTGGAGGTGGATGGCTTAAATATTACATAGCCTATGCTTTCTCTGAGTTCCACTTCAACATATCAGGCAAAATAAACAATGTCTGTACTGTGTCATAGTGAATTCTCCCTTATTAGTGGTATTTTGTGGTTTGTTTTTGAGACAGGATCTCACTATGTAGCCCGGGCTGGCCTCACAGTCACAGTGATCCTCCTGCCTCAGCTTTCAGAGTGCTGGGATTGCAGGCATGAGCCGCCATACTCAGCTTTTAGTGATATTTTATCAGAGGGCGCAGGATAGTGTGGGATGTAGCGGCCAGACTACAGCAGACCTAAGGTTCTGTAAGTTAATTTCCTATGAGGAAAAACTGAATTTTCCCTTTATAAGGAAGAATGTCCTATATTTTAGTCTAATATTTGCCTGGTGATGACCATTTAGAGGATTTGATCATAGAAGAGTAAATATTCCATGTCAGAAATATGATTTCTTTCCATACCTTTGGCTCTTGATAAAGCTGCAGGTCTCCTTAGCTCTGTATTCATGCCAGTAGAGCTCATTTGTGAACATTTTTTCTAGAAGCTTTTATCTGTTTGCTGTTCATTAATTTGTTTCCCTCTTGCTGCACTCACCTACCATACCCTTACCTTCTCAGACCACCCTTTCTTGTCTTTATTAGAAGAGTCTGAAAATCCACTAGAGTGGCTGTCATCTTGGCTATCCCTTTGGCCCTGGTGTAGTGTCCCAGGTTTGGAAACAAATTTGGTATTTTGGCCATGTTACTTCTCTTCTCAGTGGGCAGCTACTGCCTTGCAGTCCTTCACTAGACACTTGCCTTGGAGACATCTACTTCCACTCTAATGATGTTCTGACTTCACAAGTCATTGAATACCTATCCATCCCTTCCGTGCCTGTCACTCATAGGTTCCACTTTGCCTCTGCCTCCCAGCACCATTCAGTAGACATTGGTTAGGAACCTTTGCACTAAGCTTCAATTCTTGAACATTCTCTTCCGTGATGACCAGAGCTTCCCATTTTACTGCTTCGTTCCTCCACATGCAGTGATCTTCTTTGAGCTTCTGTGTTACCTCAGTTTGCTCTCAGTTGCACCACGTGGCTTTTCTTGGTTCCCTTTGCTTTTCCATCCAGCTGAGCACTCCTGCCTGTGTTTCTGTGCCATTTTGGTTCACTGCATCTGCCTCTCCCTTGAGGTTCCGAGCTTCGGAGCCCCACAAAAACATGATTTGCTTTTCCCTTGCCCCTGGATTCCTCTCCTGTCTTGCACATTTTAGGTCCTCAAGAAATAAATTGAATTTTCTGCTGTTTTACACTTCTAGAAGCACAGCCCTCATATGAATAATTCCAGCTTCATCTCTTTCATGAAAAGCCTCGTTCTTTTGTCTGCCTTATTGAAAAGGACTTACTTTCACTTTTCATTTTGCTTCAAAATTATTCCGGTTTCTCTTAAATTAGCTTCTGTTGTTGGGCGGAGGTGCCTTGGTTCTTTGCAAATCTCCATCCCACTCCAGGCCTCCTGACCCTGTGTCTGGATTCTGTCCTGCAGCAGCCTCTCTCTTTTGTCTCCCCTTAGTATTCTCAGCCACACTGGTGGTTTTCTTTTTTGACCATGCTTATCTCATCCATGAGCCTTGTGTTTATTATTATACCAATCAGAACAATTAGACATATTGTGTTCTGCCTTTCTGCTGTCCCTTTCTTACTTTGAATTACATGGTCATTACCATTGTAGCTGTTTTCCTTAAGGAACAAAGTATAGATGGACCATCTAAGGCAGTCATCACCAATGGGAGAATTGATAAATATAATGTTATTCTGTGCTGTTTTCCCCTGTAGGCATGCAGGAGTTCTCAAGGGATTCTGGATAGGCTTTTGCTTATTAAAATTCTCTTTATTGTTTTTCTGACATATGAAGCAAAATGATGTTTGGATTATCGTTTGCATAAGGTTAAGGTGGAGCATGGTTTTGCACCATTTGGAAAGATGGAAAGAGACAGCACTATACAATATTTGTATAGCTTTCATAGACGTAATTTTGTATTAGATGATCCAAATGAATCCAAATGTAGAGGAAAGTCCTGTTTTTTCCATAAGCAATCCCTTCACATGTGAGAAGATTTTAAAATCTATTGTTACCTGGGCATGGTGGCACGCACCTGTAATCCTAGCACTCTGGGAGGCTGAGACAGGAAGATCACAAGTTTGAGCCCTACCTTGGCAACTTAGTGACTTAGTGAGACCCTGTCCCAAAATAAAAAGGGCTGGGGATGTAGCTCAATACAAAGGCCCTAGGTTCAATCCCCAGTACCACCACTACCACCAAAAATGAAAGCTTTTATTTGAATGGCTGCTGTTAGTTCTCTGCTTTTGGTACCAGAACAGTTCGTTGATACCTGTTACCTAAAAACGAAGATCCTAAGGAATACTATGTGTCTGTTTTTCTTGTAAGTTTCTGAGATCCCAGGCATAGGTACCACGTTCCCTGCATGTCTAAAATGTGGTCCCTACAGAATTGAATTATATTTTTCACTTAAGCATGTCTAAAATGTGGTACCTACAGAATTAAAATATATTTTTCACTTAATTGGTGTTTCTTGAATTGAGTATCATGAGAAGTACAGAATTGAGTGTTAGATAAAAAGTAAGGAGGCATTCATCATAATCACTTTCCTAAATGTGAATTTCAAGATGGATTTTGAAGGACATATTCAAAAAGAAAGGAGAAACAGTTGTGCCAGGAATCTCCTTGGAAGCAGAACCTTCTGGATCAAAAATGTAATTTCTAAAGGTTAGGGGTAAAGAAATTTCACTTCTCCTTCCTTTGCAAGTTTTTCTAGTATTGTTTATAATATCTATAAAGATATCGGAAATCAGTAGATCCTACCACTACAACCCCTATTTGTGAATCTCTTCTTCAGGAACTAGATTGTTTAGGGGGATGAGAATGCGGCAGAAACAGCACCGTACTGTTTACCTGGACCTGTCATTTTTCTTATTAAATCTGAAGTTGTTGCTTCAAATGTATTTGATTTTTTATGTCAGTTAGGACTCGAATTTGTAGTCTGTGACTAAAGGCTAATCTCTGAAGTCCGCATTATCTTCTCTGGAGTCAGTTTAACCTTGTAACAAGCACCACTGGGGAAGTGGAAAGTGATGATCATATGTTTCTCACTTGAGGCAGACCTTGTGCTAATTTATGTGGAATCCCTATGGATTCAAGTAGCTAGATTACTCCATTTTGTCTGGGAGTAATTTAAGTATTGGATTAGAGGAGAGTGCAGATCTCAGGGCTAGAAAAAGCCTTCATTGATTCCATAGATATTACTTATTTCATGAGACACCATGCAAAGGGCTGGGGTATAATGATGAAACAAAATCAGATGTGTAACTCACCTCTCAGAATATTTGCTCTGGCAAGGCAAAAATAAACAACATAAGCCATAGCCCTCCTGAGATCTACCTCTAATGCTGGTGCCCTCCTGGTCCCTTCCCCAATGCCATGAGTATTGGAGGAACATGAGCAGTAGAAGTGATGTTGGATCAGGAGGAGCCAGAGGATCCAGAGGACAAATTCATTCAGAATGAACTGGACTTCTAAGCAATTGAAAGGAGAAAAACTAGAGCAGGTTTTGTGAGCCAAGGTGGAGTACCTAGGACAATGGTGGTGAAGCCATGGCATGCATGACACAGTGGGCTGTTTGTATCATTGAGAGCTCTAAAACTTTTGCCATCACTGGCCTAAGATAACTATGAAGCCACAGTAGAAGCTTGGAGAAGCCCACGCTCTTGCCAGACTTGGTGGTTGCCCTCTCTTTCTAGCACCTGGCATAGTGTAGCTACTCATGAAATATTCTGTGAATGAATGAACAGAGTAGAAATTATCATTCAAATGGAAGCGGTTTTGATCTGGAGCAGTGGTTAGGGGTCTTCATTCATTTGGTAAGCAAACATTGACTCCTTTAAGGTGGAAGAAGGGCTTTTTATGGTGACAACTGTGCCTCATCAATATCAAAAGGAGAAGGTGAAGCAGAGCAGGGTATTAACAAGCTTGTGTAAAGTGTGCTTTTCCTTTGCTTGGCTGACTGTCACAAAGCCTTTTTTAATCTTGATGAGCTTTGTGACAGGTTAACTGAAGAGAACATTTGTACATGTGATGTTTTCTAAGCCACCTTTCCAGTTAATTAAATACTTTTATTTCGGTAAAGTTAAAATGAAGAAAATACATATTTTCTCATATTTAAGGGAATAAAACAGAAGACTTTATAGATTCAAGGCATCTCAAAATAGCATTGGGTTTTGAGTCTCAATTAGCAGTTGTGGCACACCTAAGCTTTTATTCTTGCTCTGACATTGGGGTTTGTGCTGACCTAGTAACTATTGTCCTGTTGATATTGGCCTCAAAGAGACAGCTTCTGTTCTCTGTAAAGGGATGTCAGACCTCTCTCGAGGGTGCTGGCTCCCATTTCTCACTCTATTCTCCTGTTTCCAGGACTGCATTGACATAGGCTGGTGGGAAGGAGAGCTCAACGGCAGACGAGGAGTGTTCCCTGATAACTTCGTGAAGTTACTTCCGCCAGACTTTGATAAGGAGGGAAATGTAAGTCTCTGTGCCTTTGATCTCAGTGTTCTGCATGCTATTAGAATTGTATCTTCAATGAGACT
>NDGM010962596.1:0-11145 GCA_002564305.1 Octomys mimax
GTCAATAAAGTCATCATCTCTGCTGCCATGGGCAGAGGTGAGCAGCAACAGCAAGAAGCTTAAAACAGCCACTGTCTGGCTCTCAACAGAGTTTTACCAGTATGTACCTTAGAGAAAAAGGGTCACAAACGACAAGTCTGGCCTTTTGTTGGAAGGGGAGCCACCCAGGCAAGCTCAAGCTTCAGGTGGAGGCAACAGAGAAGCAGGAGGCAGATGGTCCAGAGGTCTTTTCCAGAGCAGCTGCCCTGACCTTGCGTGAGAAAACTTTGCCCAACAAGGAACCTGCATCTTCCCAGCCCCTGGTACCCAGCCTGGCCTGGAAGGAATCCCAGCTCCACGGTTGTGTCCTGTGAGGCCTTGAGAGATCTCTACGTCTAAGCCTTAGGCTCTCAATCTGTACCACGGGGACAAGAGTGCAGATCCTGGAGGCTGCTGGAGGAGTCTGTAAGGGAGCGCGTTCATCCTGCAGTTAGGGCACCTGCTGGGGGTGGACCATCGCCCTCTGCAGACCTCGCCGGGCGACACAAGCGGGTGCACCTCCCTCTATGTCCACTAGAGGGCAGAAAGGCCCTGCCGGCCTCCAGGAAGTGTCAGGTGGAGCCGGCTTGGCTTGGGGAGCAAGCCCTCCCTGCTGTTTTACAACAGAAGCCTTTGATCAGCTCCTGTTCTCCCCTACAGCCTGCTGGGGGCCAGACTGGTGCAGAGTTTCCCACTGGGAGTGGGCCTGGCTTCTTTCCAGTCCTCTCTGGGTTTGCAGGAGCAAGACAGCCAGGTTAGGTCACGGTAAACTCCTGGGCCTGCCACTCTGCAAGGTTCTGCAAAGCCCAGTCCCCTGGAATGCAGTGGCAGGGCATCCTCTTGCCCAGGTGAGGAAAGTGAAGCCTGGAGATGTGAGGCGACTTGCCCAAGACCCGCACCTGGTGAGCAGTCTGTCAGGATTGCAGCTGGTATGATCTGATGCCAGGCGGTGGTTCTCTTCTGGACATCAGGCTGCCCTTAGTGACCACCAGTCTCCAGGGGCTGTATCTTCTGCAGCTTCCCACAGCATCCTGCTCCTTCCCTCCTCACTGGCAGCACAGCCAACCACTGACAGGTGCTTCTGCAGAGCTATGAGAATCAATTCCCAGGGATTTGAGGACACTCATTTTTTATTTTGATGGACAGTTTCTCACTAAGTTGTCCAGGCTGTTCTCGAATATGTGATTCTCCTGCCTCAGCCTCCTGAGTACCTGGGATTGCAGGCATGTGCCACCATGCCCTGCTGCAATTGTCTGTTAAGCGCTTTGCAAGCAGTGAGAAGCAGATAGGCAGATCCATACACAGATATAAGGTCAGGTATATCCAAGGGTCAGACAGGGCCAGGCTGTGTGGAGGACAGAGGCCTGGGAAGCCATAGGGGTTGGAAAGCTGCAGGGATTGGAAAGGCGGGGTACTTGGGGTCTTTTAGGGTCAAAGTGAGGCAGACAAGGGCATGTTCCAGACAGCAGAGCAGGGGGGAAGAATGAGAACCTGTACAGTAGAAGGCCGATTGACAGCCTTGAAAGAGGAGGGAGATAGATTTGGTCCTACATTGCAGGTTCTTAAAGGAGAGTGTGGCGAGTTTCCAAAAGGCTGATGGAACAGGGAGGAGGGCATCAGGGGGTGTGTCTGTCACGCTGTTTGAAGGGGACATGATGATGCGGAGGCTAGGGTGCAGGACAAACTTCAGATTGCCAGGCTTGGCATGTTTCAGGGGTAAGAAGAAGGCACAGCCCGCAGTGGGACGCCCTGTGCACATGTGGGCGACCATGCTGGACAGGGCTAAGTGCTCTTTGTCTGTGAGGGCGAAGGCAAGGGGGTCAGGTTCAGTGCTCCTGGAAAAGGGCACAGTGTGGTGTGGGCTGTCAGGAGAGTCTGAGGGGATGTGGGCAACAGGTGACTGAGGTTGGGGAGCAGAGGCAGGAAGAAGGACAGGTGGAGGCCCCAGCAGAAGGGCGTGTGGGGCCTCCCACCAGCCAACGCTTCTAGTCTCCAGCAGGCTCTATTTGCACTGGGAAGGTCCAGGCAGTTCTGGGATTGGAGGCCCCACCGACTCCGAGGCATACGGCGCCACGTGACCGGCGACCATGAGGATGCATGGGGGTATTTGCCCCACATCCTGCCAGCCAGAATGAACAGAGAACAGCAGGACTTTTCCTTTTCCTTTTTCTTTTTTTCCAGTACTGGGAATTGAATACAGGGCCTGTGCATGGAGCTACATCTCCAGCTCTTCCTGTTGTTTATTTTGAGACAGGGTCTTACTAACCATTTCTGAAGGAACAAATGTGCTTTATTGTTTAACCCAGATAGAGTTCTGTGTTTCCAGCACATGGAAGATTCCTGTCATACTGCAGGAGCTGAAGTGTGTCGATGCTTGATAACTAAAGGAGAAGAATATTCCAAAATGGAGAGAAGGGTGAAAGAGATCAGTTATGAGACTGTCAGGTCAGAGACAGTTTATAGTCTCAAAGCTGTGTGACACAAGCTTCTAGAATCAGGCTGCCCCTATACCCAGAGTCAGGATGTTCAAACCCTGTACAATAGGGAGGGGGTGCTGGGTCCTTAAAGAACTCATCTTGGGGGCTTCCCTCACTCATGTGTCCCCCATACCATAAAGACTCCATGGGCAGAAAGCAACCACATTTTTCCTTCTGCGCCACCCAACCTTGGGTCTGCCCCCCTCACATCTCAGTCCATCTCCTCAGCTAATGGGGCCCAGTGGGTGGTCCTGAAGAGCATCTGAAGGTGACACACTGGATGAGGGGAGTGGCTGCAGAGGCAGGCAGGCACCCTCTCTCGCGCTCAGACCCCCTAGGCTGCCACAGGGCCAGCTCCTTCCTGAGAGGATTAGCGTGCAGACTAGATGGTACAGCTGCCAAGAAAGCTATGGTAGCTGGAGCCACCTAAGGGCAGACACCCACCCACATGTCCTGGCACACTCATGGGCAAAGGCAGAACCCCCTCCAGCACTGAGCCACTCTGTTGTCCCACCTGTTGCTAGAACACCTCACCCGGGCTTCCGCCCAGTGTCTTCCTCCCCTCCAGGACTGATCTCCATGCCATGGGGTCTTGGCCCTCCATGGGAGGCAAGGGGCACAGCTGGTAGGTTACATCCCTCAGTCGAAGCAGTGCCCAGGGGACCATGCTAAGAAATAAATTGCCCGAGGTCACATGGCAGTCAGGTGCAGGGCTGGGAGCCACCTTGGACCTTTGGAGAGTGGCCCCATCTTTGTCCGGAGAGCTGCTGGCCACAGCATCCCCTCTACCCACTTATCCCCCTCCTTACACATAGACCTCCCTGATGGGAGACCTTGCCACCTTTGGGCAGGTGGCATGGGGCCTTCTCAGTTGGTGCCAGTCCACTTCTGGGGATGGAGACACTGGCTGCAGTAATGGCACAGGGAAGATCAGGTTCAGAAGTGCCAGGGGAAAAGAGCAGAAAAGTCCCATGGTATACTCTAAGGACCCCAGGGGCATGGGAGACTGGGCAGGACCAGCCATGCCCCCTCTCCAGAAGACAAACTGCCACCTGGGGGCAGGGCAGGCAAGGGCACTGAGGGCCTGGGACTCAGAGCACAGCTGGGGCTTTCCAGAAACAGGCAGGGAGGGCAGGGAGGGCAGGGAGGGCAGGGAAGGAGGGACCGAGGCTCTTGCAGAGATACTGAGCATCTCTCTGTCCAGTGAGACCCAGCGAGGCTCCCAGCAAGGAGGCTCCAGACAATCTCCTCAGCACCTCCCCCAGCATCCTGCCAGGGAAACAGAGACCCCCTTCCATCCCCCTCTTCCCAACTCTGCCCTTCCTGACAGTCTCCACATCTTGCCAAGTTTACCCGCTCAGTGGCACTCGGCACTGTCCGCCTCCTATCAGCTGACCATGCCCTCTTCCAGATTGACTTCAGTGCCCACCTAGTGGCCCTGCCCCTAGAGCCATCTTGTGCTGCCTGAAGAGCCAGTCTAGGCTGCCCATTCCCACCAGGCAGTCATACACTTAGGCTCCTCAGCATGGCCAAGAAGGCATCTGTGGCTTGGTTCCTCCATGACAAGGCAGTGAAGGGGATCAGAAGCACAGATGTTGCAGTCAGACTTCCTGGGTTCAAATCCTGCCTGCTACTTCTAGCTGTGTGACTCAGGGCAAGTGGTTAAACCTCTCTGTGTTGCCTTCCCACCTGCTCTGCTGGGCTGTTCTTTTCATTTTCTCCCCACAGGTGTGTGTTTCTTACCTCAGTACCTGGCCCCACAGAAGGGAGACCCCTTCTCATTTCCTGCATTCACACTGTTCCTCCACCACCACTACCACCACCACTACCACCACAACCACCACCACCACCACTACCACCACCACCACCGCCGCCACCACCACCACCACCACCACCACCACAGCTCTTGCTCTTTTTTTTCTGCCTCTGAGGTGGGATACAGTGCTCCTGGGTCAGGTGTGGGTCCCCAGGGCCAGTGCACTGTGATTCTCCCAGGGCGTGGGTGGGGTCTGCATTGCCTTGGGGTGCTTAGGTAGGTGGACATGGTGGGTGTCACTGGAGGTCTCAGGCATACTCACTAAGGCTTGTTCGTGGGCTTCACCCAGACCCCAGATCACCTCCTCTGCTATGGGCATTGGCATGATTTAAACTGGAAGTACTGGGCCGGGGATATAGCTCAGTGGCATAAACACCTGCCTGGTAAGCACAAGGTCCTAAGTTTGATTCATCATACCAAAACTACAATCAAATAAACAGGAAGTGTCCCCCAAATACCTATGTGTTTTGGGCTTGCTGCCCAACCCAGCCTTGTGCACCTACAGAGATGACTGGATCTTGGGATTGCCAATCTCACTGTGTACCAGCCCCCATGCAGTGAGGCCTTGTGGGAGAAGGTGAGTGAGCAGCTTGGCTCAGGGACTCTCTGACCAGCCCCCCCCCTCCCCCTCCTGGCTGTGTGTCAGTGGAGCAGCTGTCCTGCACCAGGCCCTGGCTGCAGTATTTCTTTCTTAGAAGGATTTTTTTTTTTTTTTTTTTTTTTTGTCTGCTCAGGATGCCTTAAGGGGGTGCCGGGGAGATGGCTCAGTCTGAGTTCAATCCGCGGTACCGCAAAAAAAAAAAAAAAAAAAAAGGATGCCTTAAGGGCAGGTCTGGTAAGGCCTGAGGTTCTGGGGTTGGACCACAGAATCCTGAGCCTAACTACTTTGCTTAAGCAGGCACTTAAACAACTGAGCTAATGCGCAGCCCCCTGTTTGTTTCTTAGAGCTGAAACCTTGTCTCTCTCTTTTTTTTCCTTGCCTCTTTAAATTAAGGGTATAGAGACTGGGTATGGTGGCACGTGCCTGTAATCCCAGCTCTTGGGAGGCTGGAAACAGGCAGATTACTACCAGTCCTATCTAGTAGTGAGACCCTGAACACTCTGTAGACCCCTCCCTAAAAATACAATCAATCAATCAATCAATCAATCAAATTGAGGGTGTCAAGTATTTTGTTTTGCAACAGAGCAGTGACTACAACAGGTGTCCAGAACCCAAGAAGGGCTCCAGAGCCTGCTGAGATTTGTGGGTTCTGCCTCCCTTCCCTGGGGCTGCAGGAACAGTCCAGCAGAAGGAGGCAACAGTGAGACCTGGTTTATCCAGACAATTGCTGTCTCCAACTCTCCTTGGGCTCTGGGAGTTGGCAGAAACTGGGGACCCAACAAAGTTCCCTGGGCTGGAGTGGCCACACACCACCCCGAGCCCACCAGGTGACTGTGATGCTTCTGTGTCTCCAGAGTGATGCTGGGGCTCAAACTCAACCGCCATCCCTGCCTCTTGGCCACACCGGTCTGCTCAGTGACTTCAGAAGCTATGATCCTCAATGTTAGGCACGCGCCAGCCACAAGAGAAAAGACTGCAGGGAAGCACGTGGAGTTCCCGCCCCCCCAAACTCCAACAGTTACAAGACTCACAGGCAACAAAACAATGGCGATGAAATGTGGTGAATTAAAATGAAGAGCCTGGTGTGATGGTACATGGCTGTAGTCCCGGCACTCAGAGGCTGGAGGTGCCAGTCTGAGCCCAGCCCAGGCAACGTCGTAACTTAGGGAGGCCCTATCTTGAAATAAAAATAATAATGGCTGGGTATATAGCTCAGTGTGAAGGCTCTGTGTTCCATCCCCGGTACCACCAGGGAGAGACAGACAGACAGACAGACAGACAGACAGACACAGAGACAGACACAGAGACAGAGACAGAGACAGAGACAGAAACAAAAGAATATAATGGGAGTGACTGAAACAAACAGAAAACAGCCCTCGCAGTCACCCCAGGGCTGCCCTCTGCTCAAGTGCTGACACTGGTGGCAAAGACTTGGTACCTTAGGATCACAGGAGCTTGGCATCCTGACCCCCCTGCCATCCCATGCCAAGGGCTGACCTTGCCTCCCTACAGCTCTTCAAGGGCTTTGAATGTTCAAGGGCTTCAGCTGAATGCCCCAGGGCCCTGCCAGCCCCTGATACTCAGAGCCATGGAAAAGTGTCTGGGAACTCTGGGAGTCTGGGAAGCAGAGGCCAATAGCTGGCAAACCCTCTGCCCACCAGACACTGAGGTGCCCGCCCCTGTGCCCCTGCTCCTGTCTTCATCAGCTAAAGTCATGTATTATTTAAAAGCTTGGTTCTGGAGCTGCCCAGCCTGCTGGATTTGAACTCCACCTCAGCCCTTTCCTAGCAGTGTGAGCTTAGACAAGTTACCTAGCCTCTCTGAGCTTCAACCCCTGTATTTTAAGTTACAACCGTGCCTAGCTCTCTGTGTGCTTTGTTTTTATTTTGGGAGTCCCTGGGCTTCCCACATGCTAAGCAAGTGCTCTACATGCCCAGGTATTTTTAATTTTTATTTTGAGACAAGATCTTACTAAGCGGCCCAGGATGGCCTAAAACTTGTGACCCTCCTGCTTAAGCCTCCTGAGCAGCTGAGAGAGATGATCTGCACCACTGATGACCCAGCCTGCTCTGTTTTATGAGCGTTGTCACTGCCTCTTCAGCATTGTGTCCCAGTACTTTTCTTCCCCACCCCCAAGGCCCTTGAGCACAGGACACTCTGACTTCCTGGTCCTCACCGGCACACTGCTGGGTGAAAGCGGGGACTACTTGTTGAGCAAGAAGTGACTGAACAATAATGTATGCAGAGAGCCAGTGCTGCCGGAGGGGCTGGGGTCCAAAGAAAGATGCCAGGGTCACAAGAGGCTGGGCAAGGGTCTCCTGGTCCTGGTGCCATGCTTTCTTTTCTGCTCTCAGACCCCAGGGTGCTGTGGCCATCTGCCGGGGCAAGGCAGGGCAAGGCTGGCTGCCTCTGTGGAAGTTGCCCAGTGAACTGGAGTTGAGAGCCAGAGCAGAGGATTTAAACGTCCACCGCTGAGCTCCCAGTGTGGGGACAGTACGCCTGGCCTCGAGGATGGGTGGGAAGCCTGGCGGTCTTGAAGGCCACACAATGGAGGAGAGGGGATACCTCATGTGGGTCCCTAGTGTCAGCAGGCCAGGTCCAGGGCCCCAGCCACCTATGGGGAGATGGGGGCCACACGCCAGGTGCCCCTGCCCTTCCCACTCACAGTGCAGCCTCATGGACTGGCGGCCTCCCTGATCTCAGTCCTGGGTGGAGACAGGTGTTGTAGTGGTTTTCTAGCTGGTGGTCAGCTTGTTACACCCGACTGGTGTTGGTTGTGGGAGGCTTACCTGAGGACTGTTGCCAGTAGCAGAAGAGGCAGAACAGGAGAAACTGTCGAGATGCTGTTAGGGAAGCTGTTTGGAGAAGCTGTTGGTTCTCTTGGGCTACTTGGCTGGAAGACCTTGTCATCCTGGCTTTCCTGATGAACTTGGCTGTCTTGTCAAAGGAGGAGCTTGAGTTCTTGTTGTTGCTGAGAATCGCTACAGTGCTTTTTTGGGGGAGCTCTGGTCCTCATCTTAAGCATCACTTCCTGGCTCAGGAGAGGAAGATGGCGTACTGCTTAGCCAGGTGAAGCTCATTGCATTGGCTTTCCTGATGGGAACTCAGCTGTCCTCATCACTGGAGGAGCTTGGGACCTCACCATTGCTGAGGATGGCTGTGGTACCTTTGGGGAAGCCCTGGTGCTTACCTTGAGCATGGCTTCCTGGCTCCAGGTCAGCTCCCTCAGCCTGCTGGCACAGACTTTCTAGCTTCCACCGCTGACCTTGGGCCTTCCCAGCACAGATCCGTGAGGTGGGCCTGCATGAGACTCGTTGTGGGCTCTGGGCCTCCAGAAGGACTTGTGGGAGGCAGTGTTATGGGCTCTAGGTCTTCAGCTGGACTCATGTAGGGTATTATTGCAGAATCCAGGCTCTCAGCTGGATTCTTTGGTCTTTAGTGTGTGATCAGATTTTCTGCACTCTTTGTATATGACTCTTTGGGTGAGTCATTATAAAATAATCTTTTTTATGTCTTTGGTACAGGGTCTCACTACACAGCTCGGACTCATAGTGATTCTCCTGTTTCAGCTTCCCCAGCACTGGGATTACAGGAGTGCACCACCACGCCCAGTCTTGGTGGCTGGCTCAGCACACCTGGGAGCGGGGCCGGCGCGGCATATGGGGCAGGGAATCAAACCCTGGTCCCTGTGCCTGCCTAAGCAGGTGCTTAGTCTGCTGAGCTATCTCACCAGCCCAAAATAATCTCATGAAATGTGTCCTGTGTGGCATTGTTTCCCTTGCACAACCCCAAACCACAAAAGGTGGGAACCCTGAGGCCCTACTCAGCTGTGTGGAACCGTGAAGGGTGACTGTGTTCCTACCCCACCAAGTAATGGCTTCTCACCTCCCATCGTGAGTGGGGCTCGAGTCCCACCGCTAATCACTTGCAGCGAACAATAGCTGGAGCCTGTGGAGCGCTCTCCTTCGGATCATCACACCTACTCAGGATTGGTTTCCTTTTCTCCTCTGCCTTCTATGCCCACTGCCCCCACAGACAGGGCCACCAGATAGCAGAGAGAATGCTGCCTGAGGCTGCCCTACAGAAGGGACAGTGACCTTCTGTGGGGACCCCAGTGGCAGGAATTCTGTGGCTAGGGCTTCATCAGCCACATGGAGACACAAAGGGAGCTGGCAGGTTATCCCCTAAATTACCTAGACTGGACTAAATCTGGAATCCTCTTGCCTCAGCCTCTCATAGTGTTGGGATTACATGCAGGGGCCACTATGGCTGGCTTATTCTGGGCAATTTATATCAGATTATATAGTTTGTAGCCTTTTGTGACTGGTTTCTTTCTCCTAGAATGTCTTAGGTGTACCCATGTCAGTATTTCATTCTTGTTTATGGCTGAATAATATTCCACTGTATGAATGTAGCACGTTTTGTCTATTCATCGGTGGATAGGCATTTGTGTTTTTGCTTAATGGTTATTACTGATAATGCTGTTATGAACACCTGTGTACAAAGTGAACCATGCTTTCACTTCTTTTGGGTGTGTACCTATGAGTAGAAATTCATCCAGGTCGTATGCTAAGTCCATGTTTAACATTTTGAGAAACCACCTAGCTTCAAAACACCTGTACCATTTTACATTCCCACCAGTAACGTATGCGGCAACTTGACGTCAGATTTTCATTGTAAAATTTTCCTTAGGAAGTGATCCCGGGAATACAGGTAGAGCCTAGAGCAGCATTATGCTTGTGTCTAGATGTCCCCCAAAGCTGTATGCTTTCATAGGGGGGCTTTTTTAGAGGTGACTGGATCTAGAGTGTATGACTCTGGGATGATGGGTGTGTGATTGCTAAATCAACCCTCTGAATGGCTTGGCATTGCCCTAATCCCAGCAGTCCAGATGTAATATAAAAGCAGCAACAAGATGCTGTTAAAGGGGCCGGGGAGATGGCTCAGTAGAATAAGTGCTTGCCTGGAAGGCACAAAGGCCTGAGTTCAATCCCCAATTCACCCAAAAAAAACAAACAAGCAAAAAGATGCTGTTAAGATCCCCTGTTGCCTGCTGCATCCTGTTGGCCACACACTGTGCTCCTCTGCCGGAGCCCCACCCTGCCCGGGAGCCGGCTGATTATGGACTGAAACCCCTACAGACTGAGCTAAATAAACCTTCCCTCCTTTAATGTTGGGTGTCCTGTATTTTGTCTCAGTAACAAGAGAAAAGTAAAACAGGCAGGGAGAGAGAAGGGAAGGCAGCCAATACCAGACCATTACCAGGCAATTGCCCTTGAGAGCCATGGAAGGGGGAGGCCAGGGAGGTGGCTCTGCTGCCAGCCCTGAGTGTACACTCCAGAATTCTCCCACCTGAAGGGCAGGCTGGCGGCTACAGGGTGTTTTCAGCAACTTCCAACAGCCATTGGTCGAGAGCTTCTGGTTGTGTGTGTTAATTTCCTGTTAATTCTCTTCTTCTTGATGCCAAGGCAAGCTAAGCAGGCACAGCAGGCGGAAGTCATCCGACAAAGACGCAGATGCTAGTGGGGGAGCTCAGCCTGCTGCGGTTAGGGCAGAGGTGAGCGGGCACCATCACACCTGCCACCGAAGCTCCTGCCCTCAGGAGCTACCCAATACTGAGGGCTACAGGCAAACACATATGTTCTGTCATCAGGCTGGAAGATAAAGCAGGGTCAGGGAGGAGGGAGAAGTGGGAGGAGGCAGTGTTAGCCCAGCACAGCCTCCTGAGGAGTTGAGCAGAGATCTAAACGAGATGAGTGACAGGCAGTCTAAAGCCAGCTGCATGTCTGCATGGGAGCCTGGGACACTAGAGCAGCAACAGCCAAGGCGCTGTATTAGTGAGCTGTCGCATCACTGGGACAAATCACCTGACACCCACGGCGTAACAGAGGGGAGCTTTGTTTGACTCATAGATTCAGTCCAGGGTCAGCTGGCTCCAAAGCAAAAATGGTGTGGTGGAGGGGCAAAACTGCTCACCTCATGGTGGCCAGGAAGCAGAGAGGGAAGGGAGGAGCCTGGGCAAGAGGACCGTGCCCTCCCTGCTCACACCCCAGTGACCCACCTGTTCCCACCAGGCCTCACGTCCCAACAGCACATTTATTTATTTATTTATTTTCTTATTAGTATTCTTTTTTTTTTTTTTTTTTGTATTTTAGGGAAGGGTCTACAGGGCATTCAAGGTCTCACTACTAGATCAGACTTGTAGTGATCTGCCTGTTTACAGCCTCCCAAGA
>NDGM010962605.1:0-11477 GCA_002564305.1 Octomys mimax
GAACGCCTTGAAAGCCTTGCCTCTCGTGTCTACTGCTTGTCTATCTATCTATCTATCTATCTACCTATCTATCAATCATCTCTCTATTATCTAATCTATTACCTATATCAATCTATCCACCTATTATCTGTCATCTATCTGTTATGTCTCTATTATCTGATCTATTTCCTATATTAATCTCTCCATCTATATCTGTCATCTATCTACCTATCCTATAGTAGCCTATTTTTTTCCCAGGGCCATGATGAGCAAAATAACACAAAATTAAGAGGAGCCCAGGAGAGGCTGATGCAATCCTGCAAGGCTGTGAACACAAGTTGTTTTAGCCTGCTACAGGCACAACAAGCACACTATCTTACAGCAACATTTTTTTCATCAGTAAAAGGAGCGTACTCTAAAGTCACAATAGTACTGTAGATTAGTAAGCACATGGACCAGTACCACAGTGGTTTATTGTCACTCTCGAGTATCACGCACCACCCGTGCTGCACTCTGGTGTGGCTGGCAGTGCAGCAGGCGACCCATGCAAGCATCTCCGGAGACACGTGAGTGATGTGTGGCTCTGTACTGGAACTGCGGCTGCAGACGTGGGCCAGAGGGATTCTGCAACTGCATTTCAATCTTATGGGACCACATTTAGATTCTGCACTCTGCCACTGACAGAAATGTCATTCTGCATGCATGACTGTACACAAGTTATGGCAATGTGTCAAAATAACCCCTAAATATAAGCAGGGCATGCTCGTCTCTGAGTTAGACAGCAGGCTCAGCTGACACTAGTCCCTGAATTTCTTTTGTAAGAGAGGTTGAATTTTTTCCTGATGGATCTTTGTTCGTCAGGTCAACATAAAAATTGCAGAGCCTTGTGGTATTTCATGGCAGCTGGATGCCCCAGGATAACTCATCCCAGCTTGCCTGGAGAATTGATCTTCCATTGATCCCTGTCTTTTCTTGACCCTCTGGTTCATGCCAGAGACCTCTCAAGTGTTGAAAAATACTTTGAAAAATGTTTTCAGACAGTTTCTGTATCTCTTCTCTTTTTCTGTATTTGGTTGTTGCAGGGTCTTACTACACAGCCAGGGCTTGTGGTGATCCTCTTGCTTTCAGCCTCCCCAGCACTGGGATTATAGCTGGACGCCACTACGCCCCAATTCTCACTGGCTCAACCTGCCCTGGGGGTGGGGCCAGCGCAGCATGTGGTGCTGGGGATTGAACCACAGTCCCTGAGCTTGCTTAAGCTTGCCTAAGCAGGCACTTAGTCAGCTGAGCTATCTTGCTGGCCCAATCAGACAACAGTGGCAAAAAAAATGATTTGCTTATTCCTAAGGAGAGCCTTGGCCAGCTGGTCATATGATATCCCCAGGGGCCAGGTTTTCAAAGGTGTCGGCAGCCTGGTGAGATCCAGGGAAGGTGGGCTTCTTGGCAGGAGAGGGGAGAAAGCGCCAGAGGGAAATGATTGGGCTGGCAGTGTCCGGTGTGGAAATAGGAACCAGGGCCCCATTGGGCAGCTTGGACAACACAGCTCCAGGGCTCTAAGTGCTTGTGGAGAGACAGGGCGGGGAGGGCAGGCCCTGGCATGGCCCCAAGCCTGGGGCACATCCTTGGGGCTGCTCCCTAGGGACTTGCTTGGCCCCTTTCAGAATGGCCCAGCTTTCCACAGAGAGGCCTTCCCAGACCTGGGAGCTGTGGACCCTCATCTGAGCATCCCCGTGCACTCACTCACCTGAGACCCACAGCCCCCTACGTGTTTCATGAGCGCCATTGCTTGCTGGGCACAAAGGCACACACCTGTAACCTCAGCACTCTGGGAAGCAGAACAGGAGGATTCTAACTTTGGGGTCAGCCTAAGCAACTTAGTGACTTACAGAGAGAGACCCTGTCTTAAAATAAAAAGTAAAAATGGTCTGAGGATGTAGCTCAGTGCAAAGCCCTTGGTTTAATCTTCACACACACACACACACACACACACACACAGACACACACATACACACACACATGCATGCACACACTGTAGGGAAACTGAGGCACAGTAAGGTTAAATAACATGCTTAAAGCCACCTGACGGTGGAGCCAGGCTATGAAACCTGGCTATTTTGCTTCAGCTTTTTCCTTTAGGCTACAAGAGGTGAGCCTGGCTGAGCTCTTTCCTCCTTCCTTTTCCACCATCAGGATGGTTGATGGTCTTCTATTCTGACTTCATTGCTGTCCGGGGTCACCCAGGGCAACAGAACAAACCTCCTGAAAAACAAGCAGCTTTATAAAAGACAAGCCTGTCAGGCTAACCGGATTTCCTTCCTCGAGATCATGAGATTAGGAGAGAACAGCCAGGCCAGGGCACATTCTGCTGGGTGGTTTGTGGAGAGCAGGTGGGACCCAGGGCCTCTAAGCCACCCTGTGCTTCAGGTACCTCTCGGAATTTGGCGCACTCCACTGTGCCCACCCAGCTTGCCTTACCTCTGATGTTGCACCCACCTCCTAGCACTGTGTGCAGCTTGTCTGCAGTCGGAGACACCCTGGACGCCTTGGGAACTGGCCTGGCCCATTCCTTCCACTGGGTGATCCTGGCTGCCACACTGTTACTGGGGGATCCGCTTCTGCAGAGTTGGGCTTCCACCTCTTTGGCTGAGCTGACTTAACTCTTATGCAGAAAAGCAATAAGATACTTAAGCATCACCTGGTCACTATGGAGACAGACAAGACCCTGGGAGCAAAGGGGGCACATCGACCCCAAATCTAGAGCTGAGCTTTGCGTGGCAAAATAAAGGAGGTGTGAGGGCACTTGGGGCCCTTTGCTACCCCTTTTCCTGGACAGCTGGTACAAGTGAGGTGTGGAGAAGCTCAGGCAAGTTCGTATAGCCAGCGTGGCGGCAGAGCCACAATTCAGAACGAATCTCTTGATGCCAAGTCTGGGGCTTGATCAGCTTCCTGGGGCAGCTTTCTCATTCCTATCAGCTCAGGAAGCCATGGCTCTGGCAATATGAGCCCGGCCCGGAAGGCTCAGCTGCAATTCTAACAAGTGCCAGCTGCCCCTTTCTTTACTTTAGTTTTCCCTTTCTTTTCTTTTCTTGAGCCATCTCCCCAGCCCCATAAGTCCTGTAGTTTCATGTGGATCATCTGAAGCAATCTGCACCAAATTGAGTTCCAAAGGGCTTGTGTGGCTTCCCCCTACACAACTCCCACAGCTTCTCTCTCAGGCTGGCTTTGCTCCCTCCTTGCAGGTTTCCTGTGATGATCCACATCCCTGGTCCCTTTCTTTTGGCTGGGCCCTAAGGGCTGGCGTGCCCTGTCAGTCTGCACCAATGGGTGGACACTGTGCACAGGCTGGGCCAATCAGGCTCTTGGGGCTCTTGAATCTTCAGGCTCAGTGACAAGGAGATGTTCTTGTTCTTAGGGTGGTACCCTCCAAAACCACTTCTGGCTGGATTCTCTGGAGTAACCTTCGTTTCTCACTTTCATTCATTCGTAAGCTCCACAGTGTCCTCCAGTGAATGGTGATATTTCTCTCCTTGCTTGTTAAGCAGTGCTAGCGCCTACGACTTGGGAACTCTGGATATAACCATTACAGAAATGATTTGCTTTCCTTTCCTATGCAGTTCTTGCTTGATAGCCATGGAGATCTGGTTCTGGGGTTGGTGGGTCCCCAAATCTACAGAAGCACACTCAAGTCCCTCATGGAAAATGACATGGTATTGACATAGGATCCATGCACATTCCCTCATGTCCTTTAAATTTCCTCTAGGTTATTTATAATACCCAATATAGACAGGCATGGTGGCCCATGCCTGTAAACTCCGTGCTTAAGAGGCCAAGGCAGAGGGATCTCTGTGAATTGGAGGTCAGGCTGGGCTGCAAAGTGAGTGCAAAGCCAGCCTGAACTGCATAGTGAAACCCTGTCTCAAAAAGATATCTATCTATCTTTCTATCTATCTATCTATCTATCTATCTATCTATCTATCTCTATCTATCTTACCCAATGCATTGTAAATGTATTGATTGTAAATACTATTTAATAATTGTCATACTGTATTGTTAAAGGAATAATGGTAACAAAAACCTATCCATATTCAATACAGATGCAGCACCCCCCGCCCCAGTATTTTTCATCCATATTTGAAACTGTGGATGTGAAACCCTGGATTTGGAGGGCTGATGTACTGTACATTAATAGGTACCAAACATGTCCCCAAGTAAGCCTCTGCCACTCCTTAGCTGTTGTCATTTGGAGGAAGTGACTTTGCCTCTCTGAGCATCTGATTTCTCATCTGAAAAATGAGATTACCTGGGATTATAAAGCTACGGGCACCAGGGAGATAGCTCACAGGCATAAGTGCCTGCCTGGGAAGCACAAGGTCCTGAGTTTGATCCCTGGTACCAAAGCAAGCAAGCAAGCAAGCAAGCAAGCTACAGTCTCAGGAAAAGGAAATCATTGATACAAAGAATTGAAACTATGTATTTATGCAGTATGATCCAAAACGCAATGGCCATTAAATTTTTTTTTTTTTTTGCTTTTCGGTATTTTAGGGACGAGTCTACAGGGTGTTCAGGGTCTCACTACTAGATCGGACTCATAGCAATATGCCTGTTTACAGCCTCCTTAGTGTTGGGATTACAGGCCTGCACCACCATGCCCAGTTTCAAATGCCATCTCAGTGCGCCTCAGGGGCAGGACTGGCACAGCAGGCCTGGGATCGAACCACCGGCCCCTGTTCCTGCTTGCCAACACTTTAATCCACTGAGCTATTTGGCTGGCCCTAAATTTTTTTAGACTCATTACAGTAAAGGGCACATGGCCACTAGTCCTCCTCAAGTTCTCCCTTTGAGCACACTTACTCCTTCTTTCTCATCACTTGTTGGAACAGTTTTAGAAGCCCTCTCTCATGAGCATCTTTAGTTGCCCCACCAGGGCTGCCTGCATCAATTCATGTCCTGCCTTGATTCCAAACATTTACTGTCTGTATCATTTTGACACCAGGAAGGATCCAGAAGCCACACAGCAGCAGATCCAGATAACAGAGTGGGTGAGGACACGCCCTAATGCTGTCGCAGCGGCCTTTCTGTTGGGTGGCACTCAGCAGCAGCACTCTCTCCGTGTTTCTGTTGCTCCTCGTGCCTTTGCTGGCAATGGCAGTGGGACAGTGGAATGGCCTGTCTTTTTCAGCCTTCCCTGGGGCTGTAGCCTTTGCCCTATCACTTTCTCCTCCCTGAGAAAGGGAGGTTCTTTCCCACTCTGACTCTGTGTTCTGACCTCAGGCCAGAAGGATAGTCGAGTGAGACGATAGTGGAGGCCCACTATCGTGAAAAGGGCTCTCAGGGTTGGGGTTGCTGGCCTGCTTCACCACCATTGCCCTCACACGGACACACCCAGGCCAGACCATTGTGCCCAGAAGAAGCTGAGCCATGTGAACTGGAGCCAGCCCCCACTGAGCCCAGCGTAGGTCAGCTGATCCTTCAGCTCATAAATCAGCCAAGCTGAGACCAGCAGAACCGGTCCAGATCATGCTGGGTCAACCCACCAACTGACCCTTAGATGTGTGAGAAATGATTCGTGATTCTTTTAAGCCTCTGAGTTTGGGATATTTCATCACATTGCAATAAATAATTGATAGATAAGTTGGATCCCAGAAGTGGGGTGCTGTTCCAACACAAGTTAAAATATGCAGTGTTACTGTCGGGGGCTGGCTGGCAGGAATGAGCAAATTGTTAGAGGAGGCTGGGAAAAGTAGCAAGAAAATGGACAGGAGAGGCAGGAAAAATGGTAGCCCACCTCGCACAGCGGCGAGGCCTTTGGTGAAATGTGTCTGTGGTACCTGGAGAAATGAAAGGTATATCAAACAAATCCCTGGTTTTATGGAAACAGATTTGGAGGAAAAAAAAATTCATTGACTTTGGAGGCTGTTTGCTAAGGTACTATGGGAAAAGATGAGCTCTGAATATAATAGTCCAGTTAGCACACTGTATTGGAAAGAAGATAGAAGGGTTGGAACCTGTTCTGCTGATAGGGCTTTTGGCACATGGTGTGGGATGGAACCAAGGGCATGGAGAACCCACAGTGTTATCGGCTATGCTAGCAAAAGGAACTGACAGATACTGAGCTTTTTACACTGTAACCAGCTCTCCGGATAGGCAGCATTTTGAGAAGACTACTTGAAGGATGTGTTCTACAGTGCCTTCAGAAGTGGCAAGGACGATGAGAGAAAAGGGAAGGGTCCTCTGTAACTGGAGCAAGGGCAGTGGAAAATGACCCTGGAGCCGAATAGGGGCTGATGGAAGAACGTCACCTACCCTCTGTCCCCAGAGGCAGAGAACATTCTCCTAGCAGGACTTCAGTGAGTGCTGGGGCCTCCCTTTCTTCCCCTGTTGGGTGGGAATGGTTACATGGATTTGTGTTTCCAGTGCCATCTACGTTGGGTGCACAAGAGAGGAGCAACTCGGACATCAGGCTCAGACTCAGGAGGACTGCACATGCGTGTGACGTGGACCATGGGAGAGCAGACTTGGGGCTTGATGCCATTAGTTGTTTTGGAGCATTTGTGTGAGGATTTTTGTTGTTATTGTTTGGTTTGTGGTGCTGGGGATTGAACCCATGGACTCATGCATTCTGGACAAGTACTGCACCACTGAGCTATGCCCCAGACCTATGAATTCGGAGTCCGCGATGGGAGGAGTGAATTTTGCATGTGGGAAGGATCTTGACCTTGGAGCCCCAGGGTCAAGAGCGTGGTGTGTGGCAGATGGGTGGCATTTATGGGCCTGATTCTTCAGCCAGCTGAGGAAGGACAAGTGTACACTCAGGCTAACCCAGTGATCCTCAGGAGAAGGTGACAGTCATGATCAGAGAGCCGCCCCACAAGCAGGCCAGCTGCGGAATTATGTGTGAGTCCGTTCAAGGCCCACAGAACTACCCAGCCAGCTCAGCTTAAATTGGCTGATCCCCGGCCAATCCACAGACACATGAAAAATAATAACATGATTGTTGTTTCAAGTCACAGGATGGCCTGTCCACTTGCTTTGGCCGGTAGAGTGCAGCAGGAGGGATGTGGAGCCCGCGCTGAGCCTAAGCTGGGAGGCCTTGCACACCGCGCTGGCCATCTCTGCCTGCTGCCTTCTTTGCTTGCATAGGCCTGGGCTGGCCTCTTGGAGGATGAGAAACCCTCCTGGGGCACAGCCTGTGGGGCCAGCTGTCACAGCAGGGGCTTCAGACAGGTGAGACAGCCCAGGCCACAGCTCACCTGCCAGGAGACCACAGGCACAGCTATAGTGAAACCAGCCACGATCTGAACCGCCGTGCGAAAGAAAACACATGCTCGTGGGCTCCTGAGTTTTGCAGTTTGAGGTGCAGCCTTGCTGTACAATGGACAAGGGATGCAATGCTCAAAAAAGGTGTGTGTGTGGGAGGCTGATCACGCAGAGGAGGGAAAGTGGGGTGCTGAAGTGAGTTCAAAGGGTGGGTGGTACTACGGGAACCCCACAGGACCCAACCCAGAGGCCCAAGGACTCCACAGCTGGCTGCCTGGCCAGGTGTTGGAGGATGGACTAAATGAGGACTTGATTGCCTGGCAGACTGAGTGCTAGCTGCACGTTGGATGTCTGCCAGGTTCATTAACAAACAGGCTGGCCTGCTGGGATGTTTTCTCAGCCTGTTTTTTTCCTATCTTCCAGTGGCCAGGCCTTTGAAAGGCCCACCAAAAGCTGTTTTCCTGGGCCAGGTGGATTCTGGTAAGTGTCTCTTATAATAAGGACAGTTTTCTTAGAAAGTTTCTTTTTTCTTTCTTTTTTTTTTTTTTTCCTGGAGCAGGGATTGAACTCAGGACCTTGCACTTGCCAGGCAGGCTCTTATGCTGCTGAGCTGTCTCCCCCACCCCAGGACAGAGCTTTCCTGATGTTGAGCCAGAGCTTCCAGAAACTCCTGAACCCCGCTTCTCAGCTCTGTGTGCCAGTGCCACCCAGCTGTCGCATGCCCTTTGTGCCTTACTGCAGCCTGCTGCTTTAGTTTTTTTTTCTGGTGGGGGGTTCTGGGAGGCTGTGATGACTTGCAGAGGTGACATGGGCCACTAGAGGCTGAGAGGCTCAGGGCCGCCCACTCCTGGGGATTCACAGCTCTGGAGCTGGAATGAACTCTTGAAACCCTTTAGTCTGGCCCCATTTTGTGCCGGGGGAGCTCTGCTTCGCCGCCCCCCCCCCCCTTAGGCCTCCTTGCCACAGCTGGAACAAAGCTCCTCGCCTCTTGGTGGGGATAGGGCCACCCAAGGGGCAAATGGAACCTGGCATCCCAGCAGGTGAGAACGGGGTCTCCTTTGTGCCATCTAGGGCCCCGCGTATCCTCCCTTTATCTACAGTCACAGTGTTCCTCCTCCCCCTCAAGCATCTGTTCTACCACTTCATGTTTTAAGGCTGCTCTGAAGGCCTAACGGGGTCCAGCCTGAGCACGGAGGAGGAAGGCTCCAAGTGGGCCCTAGACTCTTTGTTAAGAGTCCTTTCTCTGCCAGTTCCTCCCGGGAAGAGACTGAGGGACACGGGGCTGGGACACCCAAGTCCCAGCACTGCCCTAGCACCTGCAGGCTGTGGGATGAGACCAACTCCCTGGCCCCAGCCTGTGTGGTACTTAATCCCTTCTGGAGATGTGTGTTTTAAAGGGGAAGATTCCTACCCTTGTGACTTCGTCCACCCCAGGAGTCTTCTGCACTTTACATGTCAGTGTGGTCCCCAGAATAGAAGGGACCCAGACAGGCTCAGAGACCCTGTCCTGGCTCTGCAGCAAATATGTGGTCGAAGCTGAAGCCCTGAAGCTAGCGCTATACTTTCAGGTAGTGTGAGGTCCCTGAGGGACAGATCCTGGCCCACGCTTGGCTGCACAACTCCTCAGGTAGGAACTGAGCCAGAGCCATACTAGGTCTGACCCAGACTGGATGGCCAGCATTCTGTGAAGCTGGGAGGGACCCCAAAAATGAGGGGGACCCTGGGCCTTTGCACTGGAGAGGATAAGGAAATATTTCTTGTGTCCCAGCAGTGCTTGGGGTTCGGGGGCACCCTTGGAAGTCATTTTGCAGGGTGGGTTTCCCTTCTCATCAGCCAACTTCCTTGTCCCTGGCTTCCCCCTCAAGACCCCCCTCCCCCGCCACCTGAAGCCTCCCCTAGACTAGAGTCTTCCCCTCAGTCTCTGGCTCACCCTCCACCTGCCACCTGTGTGAGTTTGGAGCCAGGGTGACTTAAGTCAGGTCCTGACTTCCTGTGGTGCTACCTCTTTGGGCCTCAGGAAACTGGAGATAAAGTGTGACTACTTCATGGGGAGGGGAGGAGGAGGGATCCTCCTAATATCTGGTTTGGGTTCATTGGAGACCCCTTTCCACTGGTTCCCTCTGCAGACTCAACCCCTCCCAGGCCCACTGAACACCTTTTTGGGGGTGGGAGGAGCACAGTGGTTTCCAAAGCAAATCCAAGCCCAGTGTAGACCCGGGCTATGAGTTCCACATTTTGATACCTGTACTTGTCCCTGCTGTCCAGAGCGAGTCTGGCTATTGCAATTGTAAGCTTTACTTTTACAAAACCCAAATCCCACCCTTCTTCTTCCCAGCAATGTCTCTCTGCCTAGTGGGTTGGGCAGCTTGCCTGTCCCCTCTGATCTCTCCACTGATTCTGTGTCTCTCTTCCCCCATCCCCTGCAGGAGACACAGTGCTGTTCCAGGAGATGATGGAGCAGGGGTGTAGAACCCATCCCCAGGTTCCCTCAGGAGCTCTGATTTTAATAAAGGTAGTGCCCAGTGGCTCCCAGTCCGTGGTCTGTTGCGGGGAGACCAGGCTTTTGAGCCACCTCCCTTCTCTGCCACTCCATCCTCAGACCTTTGACCCTCTGGTGGGGGTGGGAGGAAACCTTCTGCGGTCACAGGCACCATCCCATAACATGGTCTGGAGTGTCAAGATGCACAGCCAATAATGGCAGAGGAAGAGCATTACATCATCAGAGCAGGTTCCCATTGGTTGGGGACCCAGCCTTGACAACAGAATCTGGGAACCTCAGGCTTCCAAAGCTCTGGTGCTGGGTTTGCAGCCAAGGCCCACGTGGGGCAGATTCCCAGGCAGACCAAGCCAGAGGGCCCCACTCTGCCACTGATTAGGGGTGAGGCAGTGTTTCTGGGCGCCACCTTCCTCAGCTCTGTCATCCTTCCTGGCTACCACCACTTAAGGGAAACTGCCCAGCCCACCCAGGCCCTGCACTCAGCTGCTGGAGTGGCGCCCTGTCTGTCCGGTTGCTTCTTTCCATCCCTGCAGCCTGGCTGGGAGTGGACATTGCAATGGTGGTTAATGTTAACTCTTTCCTCAAGTGCAGGCCTGAGCTCCATGGCCTACTCGCTTTATTTCTATCCTACAGATCGGCTCCCATGGAGCAATAAGGATGTGGGGACACTGTTATTGACGCTGCGTGGGAAGGAGCCCTGAGGACAAGGTCACAGAGCTGGGGAGGGGAGAGCCAGGACTGGTACCCCACAGGATGACTGGGTGGCCCTCCAATGGAGGCCACTGAAGTGAATGAAGAGGCCACCGACTCTCACCATTGTGCCCTGTTTGGTGGTGCCTCCCGGAGCTGGCTGTCAGCTCCAGCTTCTCCAAGTAGCAGCCTTAAGAGAACCTCAGCGCTGGTGGGGAGGCCATGGCCAGGATCTGAGCAGGACGAGTGCAGTGCTGAGATGGCAGGAGGAGGTCTGGCTCTCCGGCTACCCCAGGGATTGTGGTGGAGGGGAGCTGGCTGCTGTCGGGTGATGGCATTTGGTCCCAGCAGCATAGCCTGCTCCTCCTCTCCATTCCCCTCTGGATCACTGTATGCAGATTCTCAAAACCCGGCCTCCTCTCTAGGCCTTGGTGCCTCCAGTCTGTACCAGAAAAGCTGGGGATGGAGACTTTCACACCATGAAAGCTGTGCAGTGTAACGCATCCCTTCCACCTTGCTGGCATGGAGCTGGTGGGGCTATGTTCGGGCCCCTGGGGCTGCTGTCTCTGTGGGACAAGGGAGAGGGAGCAGGTGACAATGCTCGGGAGGATTAACACTTAGAACCCTAGGGAGGTCTCCGGGGAGCCAAGTTTGCCATGCAGATAAGGGCCGGGGACAGACCTGGCATCCAGTCAACCCACCCTCCATTCAGGCTGTATATTCTGAATTATATACCAAAGGGTATGTTGTGGAAGAGATGTAAGTAGCAGTAGAGGACAGGACTGGGGACTTTAAAAATGTTCTACTGTGGTCAGAATTCATCCCTGTGTGGAGAGAGAGGGCCACTGCCCCTGCTCCCCAGTGTTCTAGAAGGGTCCTGGAGCTTCCTCTTCTTCACAGGCCTGTCTGTGAGATGCCATTCCTCCTTTCTCCTCCCCCAGCACAGCTAGCCCATCCCTGTCCATGAGCTGCTCCAGAAGGATGCAGGCCCTAGGAGATTCTGGGAGCTGTGTATCCTAGCAACCTAGCAACCTCGGAGGCTGGCATCTGCAGC
>NDGM010962624.1:0-13189 GCA_002564305.1 Octomys mimax
AGTTTTTATTTGGTAAAAGTGGAAAATTTATGACAAAACACAATTTTAGTGCAAATGTAGGGAAACAGAAATTTGGCAGGTAGATTGAAATCATTTTGGCAAAATCTAATAAAATTGTGAATATATATAACAGCTAAACTTTCCACTTCTAGAATATATCCTAGAGAGACTCTTTAATATGTTTTACAAACACTGCTTATAGAAAGCAAAAAGAGAATAAAGCATGAATACCACAAAATGTTTACCACCGAGAGCATGAACAAAGCTAGGAAATTATGAAGCAACATCTGAATTTTGAAGTAACTGCAATGCCCGGTCCAATCTGAATGCATCAGTTTAGCTAGATGTTGAAATCACAATACTGAGTGCTAAAAGCAGGTTGTGGAGTATTATGTATAGTATGATACCATTTTTCATATAAATTAAAAACATACATTTATGTCTAGTGAAAACTAAAACCCATGAGTTGGGACACATGGAACCCACCCATGTCCTTAGAGTCCTTAGTCACTCTAAGGACAGAGGATGGGACCAGGACTGGTGTTAGGATATGGGATACTTCACAGTGTTTTATTTCTTTTTTGAAAATCTGAAATCAAAGTTTATTTATTTATTTACTTATTTATTATTTTTTTGGCAGAACCGAGGATTGAACTCAGGCCCTTAGAGCTTGCCAGGGAAACACTTATTCCACTGAGCCACCTCCCTAGCCCCAGAAATCATAATTTAGAAGTGAGTATTTGTTCACTTGAAAATGCAGGCCTTTTCCTTAAAAATAAGCAGACTTGAGATCCTTCTGTCCCACTCTCTTCTTCCACAGCCTAGCCCTCTCTCTCCTTTCCATCCGTCAAGGAGCAAGAGTCTGTCATACCCTATCAAGGGAGCGACTGCTTCTTTTTTAGGGGGTCTTTTGTCTTGACTCTGAGAGATGTCTTTTCTTCCTGTGGCTCATTGGCTTTATCTAGGCATTTAGCCTGTCTCAAATTATTCTAGAACTTCTAGTAGGCATGATATTAAAAGCACAGTATCCATTCCAGTGATCTTGGTGGAAAAAATTATATAACTACTGAAATACAGTGAGTCAAACTCTGAAATAAAAGCTAGAGAACTATTGCATCACTGTGGTCACAACAAGAAACAGAATTCCCCCCAGAAGGCTAGAGACATGAATGAAATGACTATTTACAGAAGTGTGGGCAGCGTTATGGGAACACACAAGGATGGCGAAGCACGGGGAGCCAGTGGGCGGGAAGTCATCAGCACTCTAAGGCTAAGGGAGGAGGGAAGGAACAATGGAACTGTGGTCCAGTGAAAAGCCCAAAGGAGGGGATGTCTTGTAGCAACTTGAGTCATGGGAAACCTTAACCAAAACCAGAGAAGTCGCCAAAGCAGGTATTGGCTGGAGACTAAGTGCTAGAAAAACCCTAGACCTTCTTTTTCTCCTAATAGTTACCTGTCTGGATGCCTATCATTGGCTAAACCCAATGGGAAGCCAGAAACAAGACATCATGGGAGATGTAGTCCATAGACATCACCCCCACCCTAGGGCAAAGATTTATGCTGGGAGAGTGGATAAGCAGCAGCATAAGAGCCAAAAGAATGAAAACTCATGGAGTTAAGTGTGCAATGGCCACACAGTTTTGTATAAGAGCAGGAGAGATGTGGGCCACATTGTCTTGAAGAGAGAGCACTGTTAAGAGGAAACCAGAGGAGAAAAAGTAATATGGCTTGAAATGTGAGCTTTGTTGAGACTCTGGGAAAAGCGACTGGCAGGCATCACAGTCTCAGTGAAGGGCTAAAAAGGGACACAAGGCTTCAAGTAGGACCAGAGGGAGTGGCAGCCAGTGGCTACAAAGCCTCCATCTGTTTCTCCCAAGCGGGCGTCATAGGTAGCCATGGTTGCTGAGTGCGCAGATGTGGAAGGAAGCAGGCAGTTGATAGAAAGCAGGCCAGTTGGAGGGCGAAGCACTGTGGGTGAGATTCAGCATCTGCAGATCCTATACAGCCAAGACCACCCTTCAGCCTGACGCTGCCTGCGGCCCCACAGAGAGCTGCTGTCCCGAGTGCCAGGCTCCAGGCTGTCTGGAGATGCCTCTGGGCGGGCTGGAGATACCTCTAATAGCCCCCAGGCTGGCTGCCTCTCCCAGTGGTCTTCTAGCAAACAGAGCAACCCAGATTTCTTTCAGCTCTGGGCTTCTCCGCTGAGGAGACACAGATGGAGCACTGAGCCCAGCTCAGGCCAGGCCCGTGTGCTCTGGTGTGTGGTGCTGTGCACGAACTTAGAAGGCACAGACCTTAGCTGTGGCCAGTAGCAGAAGAGGAGCAGGCCAAGGCCCTTGTTTGGTGGTGGTGTTTCATCTGGCGGTGATGACATGACTCCCACGCTGAGGTGTTCAAGTCAGGCAAGACTTAGATGAGACCCAGAGCCTGGCTCCAGAAGAGATCTGTATGTTCCTTAAGAAGCAGAGCCCAAGTTTGGCTTTCCCCTCTCTCTTTTCATTACTCAGCATGGTGCCCCATATGTATCAGCCCCACAGTGACAATCTCACCTAGTGTCGCTCCTTCCTTCCACCTCTGATTGCCCAGCGGAGGTCACATGTTTCTTTGGGGGAGCCGAGCAAGGGCACAGCCTGTCCTGGAAACACAGCCCCCTCTTCCTTGCCCACTGCTAAGTGGCTTCCTGAGAGAATGCTTGCCAGTGTGAAGGGCAGAGCATTTGGCCTCACCAATTTCCTGACCTCTGACTCCCCCTGCCCCAAACACAGCTGGGCTCTTCCTGGCATTCAGCTGGGTGCCACGGAGAGCTCTGAATTGTATTATTATTATTATTATTATCATTATTATTATTATTATAGGAAAATGTGTGCTGCCAAGTCAGGCTCCCCAGGGGACATTTTAGCTGCATGAGTCACGGAGTATTCAGAGATCCTACTCCATTTAAGGATGATCTGTTTATAAGCATGTGTAGGTTTTTAACATTTTACAGTGGTTTTGTGATGAGGGTGGAGCATGCATTTAGAACGTATGTGTCTCTCTTGGACTGTAAACAAAACTATGTGTATAAGGGGTGGGGTGGAGAGAGAGCTTTCTAGAAATAGGTGGGTGAACTCTTGTCATATCTAAAAGGGTTTTCTGCAGAAAGAATGTGCCGACAGTATCTAAGGGTTGCCGAGGCACCCAGGTGAGGGAGCAGGCCCAGGCAAGCACGTGGGTGGGGAAGTGAAGGGAATCTTTGTCACCCAGGCAGGGCTTAACAATGATCATGGGATAATGGTTCTGACAGAGACAGCACAATTCTGCTCTGTGTGCCTCAGTTTCTCCAGTTGTAGGAGTGTGGGGAGGCAGAAAAGGTTGAAGTGTACGTGGCTTTCACATCCATCTGGGGAAGGATGGACATCTAGCAGCTCACCCTGGAATCTGCTAGATGCTGGCTGGATGCAGACATGACCCCAGTGAAAGATGCTTCAACATGTCCCCCACCGGGCTGGATCTTCCAGAGGCAAGTGTCTGTTCTGACCGCTGACGAGGAGCTTTGACAAGTAGGATACTGGAGGTGGGACCCAAGGGCAGCCACATGCCTGCAGCTCAGCCTGGGAAGGAGGCTGTGCAGATGCACCTCAACCTCACAGTTGTTCCAGAACTGCCTTGGAGCCATTCTTGAGTCCATTCTCTCCTCACATGAATGCCACCAGCCAGTCTGGTCACTGTAACTCCATTGAAGGCACCCCGCTGTGCATCCCCTCCTGCTCCCCCTCTGGCTACCTGCACCCAGAAACTTCTCTATATTCTCTCCAGAGGGTTCTGCACTTTGACAGGGTTCCAAATCCCTTCAAACCATGGCTCTTACTCTCCTGAGGACATCTTTCCCAGAGCCAACCTACCTTCCTCCTGCGGGGAAGGAACACTTTTGCACAATCCTCCCAGAGGGACATTTGCCACCTGGAACCCAGCAGGAATGCCGTTGCCAGGAACTTGTGCAGCACTGACAAAGCCAGCTCCAGCTTACATGGGACTCAGGCTGGCAGCAAGCACTAAGCTGAGATCACCAGACCCTTGGGACTGGCTTGAGTTCAAAATGCTGTGTGACTGGAGCCAAGATGCAATAGAACTCACTGTGGCTCCCTCGTCCTGAAACCACAGAGCCATGTTCTTCAGGCCTGTCCCCACAGCTCACTCCTGCCTGATCAGGCCACCTAAACCTCTTTATTGCCGTGCAACTTCCAAAAACCAGAGTGCCAGGAGTCAAAACATGCGATGATCCAGTGAAAACATATACCTCGTATACAAGGTGCACAGCTTGGCCACTGTAAATGGGGAACGGATCCCTACAACGGGGTTGGTGGCAAGCATTCTGAATTCTTGTGACTTCAAAAGATATTAATGTCTGTTCACCTGTCTTGCTGAGTTCATAAAGACAGCTCACACTTATTGTCATAACCCTCAGATGAGAAAACCAGGGCATTGAGAAGTTCAGGGTCTCCCAAGCTCCACAAAGCTAGGATGTGGCGGACACCTCAGCATTGGTGCCCATACTCTTCGCTACACCATCACTGGTACTCCGGGTCATGTGTAGCTTTAAATAGAAACACAGCATCCTTTTCCCTGCAGCCACACCCACAGCAGGGAGCCGTGCACAGTCTGCAGATTGTGTGGCCTTTGAACTCTGAGGAAGTAGCTTCCTATCTCCAAAGGTGGTGACCATCTCCATGCACTCATTCTTAAAGTCAGAGGTATGATTGCTCTGTCATCCTCTCCACCTTTGGAGAGGATTCCAATGTAACCTGACACCTATTAATACACATCTGTAGATCTCCCAGTGACCGCTCTGAGACCCTTAGAAAATATTTAGCAATCTCTAACCTCTGTCTGTTTACATTATTTTGCATAAAAGTAACTGAGAACATGTATCCACATAGCTGCAGTCTGGATGGTCTGTTAAAGCTCTGTGATTGTGGGAGTGCTGAGGGAACCATTAGGCTTAACTACAACTCTGGTATTCACTTAAAGACATGGTGCCTGGATGCCCAGAAAAATGGCCAGGCCATAAAATATTAAAGCGATGGCATTGTCTGTGGAAACTGAGAGCTCTCAAAGAAGGGAGAATCTTCCTGCCAGTCCAAGCAGTGCAGCCAGCTGCACCCAACCATGGGTTGCCCACGAGAGCGCCAGTCTGGCAGCATGTAGCCAACGTCAGAAGGACTCGTGGCACATTACAAAGCTCAGCACCACCTATCCTTCCTGAGTCCCTGCAAGCACAGCTCATGCTGGGAGCCACACGATTTTCAGAGCAGGAGGCAAAGCTGAAATTCAGGGGTCTCTGGAGGGAGAGTTTGCAGGGCCTTGGGGATTGTATCAGAGAGTTGGGGTTCTGTCCTGAGGGCAGTGAGGAGAGCTGCTGAAGGTCCTGGGGCAGATCAAGTTAGAAAGATTCTCCTGATGGCCCTAGCAAGGGAGAGGGGAAGTGTGCAAGACCGATGTGGAAAAGCCAGTGAGGTGACAGTGGTCGCTTGCAGGAGATCACAGTTCTGGGAGGAAGCGCTCACAGAAGCGCTCCGGCTTTCATCACTTTCCCGTGGGCTCCTCTGCCCTCTGGAGTCCCCGAAGCCAAGACTTCGGAGTGCATGGGAGTACTTTTATACATATCAGTATTTAGCATGAACACGGCGGTGCCCGGGGTCAGCCCCCGGGAGCTCACATCTCTTCCTGAGACTGCGGGGCTTCCTTCCTCAGCACAGGAAGGAAAGGCCACTTCCCCAGATCTTTATGCAGGAAAGTCACCCTTCATTTGCTTTTGAGAACCCCCGAGCCTGGGCAGAATTTGGATCCACGCGTGCGCCGTGTGCACACTGTGGTCTGGCTCAGGGATGGCTCTGCTTTTCTTGGTTTCCTGAAAGTAGATGAACTTACAGCAGTGTGCTTTCCTCCCTTTCTCGGGACGTCTTTCCCATTCCATTTTCAGGGTCGAGCTGCAGAGTTTAAAGCTCGGAGCTCCAGGGGACATAAAATGATAGCATTTCTGCCTTCACCCACCTCCCAACCCCTTGACATCTACACCAACGAAGACATAGACTTCCTGAGAAATAGTCCCTACGCTTGAACCTGTCCTTGGCTCCTAGGGAATGTTTGGCCCGCAAACCATTCCTGTAGTGCATCTTAAGAGGAGGTGGAGACATGAGCAACATCGTGCCCCGAAATGGCTTCTCAAAACGCAGACACTGAGCCAAAAAAGACAGGATGTCTCACTACAAAGGCGCACAGCTCTGAGAATCCCTCAGTGACTTCCCATTTCTCTCGGGATGAAGCACAAATATCTGCACTTTTTGGCCAGCCGGCTTCTGCCCTGACTTTTCCTTCTTTAAGCCCCTGCGTTTTTCTTATTGAGCGGAGTGAGCGATTGGAGAACCGAGGGAACAGCTCCCTCTGCTGGCGGGCAGGTCGGTCGCACTTGAGTTGCAATGGCCGGAGTACCTGGCTTTAGGTGCTGGGTGTGTTCCTGAAGATTTTCACGTTAAATCCAATCATATGGTGAGTGTTCTTGGGGCATGCACTTTTAAAAGGAAATCTGTAGCAAATCCTTTTGTGAGGCGAGAAATCCTTTTGTGATGGGGGAATAATCATTAACCTGCCCGTCCCTTTGGTGGTTGATTTGTGAATTGGGGGCAGGGAGTAGTTGAAGGAGTTCCCTAGAGACGTGAATTCTCATTGAGGACCCTGAGCATTGCTCCTGGGAAGAGGGCTTGGTGGCCGAAGCTGAGCCCCACATGCTTGCACTTCTGGTATTTCCAAGGTTTTCTGGGACCTCTTATAACCTGAAGCTGGTCACAGTGAGGTGGTTGGTGCTTCCCTGAGCCCGATTGGCCAAAATTGTCTGCAGCCTTGGGAGTACTCCCTGGAAGATTCAACTGGACTGAAGCACACACGTGGAAACCAGTGAACTCCTTCTGTGGGCCTTGGGTCCAGAATGATCCAGAGGGGTAAATAAGAGAGAGGAGCAACAACCATTTTACCCAAAACAACTGTGTCTGTCACAATTATGGTTGTTTTTCCTCCCTCCAGATGTTGTGTGTTACTGCGTCCTTTGTTGGTAAGCACACACAGCCACCTTAGCAACTGCCAATGGCAGCCTTAAGGCTTCACGGTGGGGGCTACAGCTGAACACGAAATATGATGCACAGGCCCTGTGGTATGAACGCTGTCTGCTGGGAACACCATCCTGTCACATTGCAGGAGCACACACCCATCTTGCCTTATGAGCTTGTGTCACTTGATAGAATGAGGCTATCCCTAGGGCCTGGAAGCAGCGGGATGAAGCTCCAAGGCTTGGCCTCATTGGCAATTTGAACCCTGGCCCATGAGAATCCATATGCAAGGCCAGCATGGGGATCTTACCTGGAGGCACAGGGAGATGGGCTCTGCATAATTTCCACACTAGACTTTAGGGGAGTCAAAGTCTGGAGGAATCAGCTTGCCTCTCTGCACCTAGGTGGGTGTGCAGGAAATCACTAAGGACACTGCCGTGGGGAGTCCCTGCTCACCTACCCACTGAGTGAGGCCAGAAACCACTGGACGTGAAAATTATGTTCACAACACTTTGCGCTTGGGGCAGAAAGGGAAACCCAGAATAAGAAGCACAAAGGCCCTTTCCTTCTTCAATGGAGAGGGCAGACAGGCTACATGCATTTGAAATCAGTTATAAACACCAGACCCACCAACTACAATTTCGGAGGTCTTATATGTAATCTGCACAGTCCCAGGTATTTTAATTCTATGTTGCGGGGGAAGTAAGTGCCAGCTGGCCGCTGACCGACAACGCTCAGGGTTCAGTTCTAAACAGCACTGTTTGGGAAAAGCTCAATCTAAAACAGACAGCTCTGGATGTGTTTAGGTTTTGCTTTCTTTCCACTTTTAAATATTAAAAATTGACTCCAGCTGTGGGGTAGAAAGTAACGCCTAACCTATAAAAACATTGACAAATAAATCACAATGCAATTTGCCGCGCATTTTTGTGAGGTCTAAACACCAGTTCTTGAAAGGAATTTTCCATTATTGTATCTTGGGAAGATAACTTCTTCATGAAAAATTCATTTGACTTTTATATTTCATAAAATCATCACATAGCATTCCCACATTTGGGATCTGCATGTGCTGGAGCATTCGGGGCTTTCAGCCGAGTTCTCGAGACTCCCAAGCCTCTCTTCCATGCCTTTGGTAGGAATGGGGACAGCATCAAGATCTTCACCTGGTAGTTAGGGGTTGGACTGCACCCCCTGCCATGGCCCTGTCCTTTCTGAAAACCAAGTTGAGCTTCAGCAAAGGAACAGCTCTTTCTAAACCTGGATCAAGTCCCAGACTTCCCTACCCAGGCTCTATGCATGTGTCCATCACACCTCGGACACCACCCCTGGTCAAGCAAGGAAGAAGCTCCTGGTTTTGCCACTTCTCAGCACCATCACTACTAGGATAGCATTTTCCTTTTACAAATACAGACAGGGTATTTGCAGGAGACCTGGAACAGAAGAGGAAAAAGGAACCTGTACAACAAACTGGGTGCTGTACATTTGTGTCTTTTCTAGAAATTCTGCTGACCCTAGCTCCAAAGGTATCAGACATAATAAGTAAGTGTTCTGCTGAAACCAGCATCTCTAGTTTCAGAGGCTGCTTTGGGCTCTTTGTGAATGTCCAGCACAAGTTTACCACATTGTAATGTTTACAGTACAATCCAGCTGATGGAGAAACCGCCATCTGCAACACTACCCATGACCATGGCAGAAGAAAAGAACTTTCTTGAAGGCCTTTGGCCCCACTAAATGCTCACAACTCACTGGTCAGAACTGGTCACATGGTGCTATCCAACCTCAAGGGCTAGGACATGAGTTCCTATGTGCTTAGAAGACAGAGAGCTGTAAAGTCCTGGAGGACAGCCCAGGCCATCATCCATCATGCCACCAACTATGGAGGTCTTCTGCAGCGCCTGTACCAGCCCTTTCAGGGGCCCTTTCAGGCCTTAGCCTCAATAAGATTATAAGTTTGTAAGCCTAGCCATGGGGATCAAGAAGCCAGCGTAGATCACCTGAAGTCAGGCTTGTGATACAGACCCTGCAGGGGTGTCTGCCCAGTCCCTGTGTTCTGAGTGCTCCACCCATACTGTTACTCAGAGGGGTGGGCTTGGTACTTGCTGTCCTGTGGGTAGTACACAGCCATCCCTTGGGCCAATGGATTGGCCCAAAGGATGCACTGAATTAAAGATGAATGTCATTTTTCTCAGAAATTTATTCTGGTTCAGGAACAGCTACTCCGTATGCTTCATGTAAATTTGGGAGCACTGTTAATGGCATTCTCTGTCATAAGCATGGAGAAGCTAAGACAATTTGAATGGCAGATGCCTGGTTCCTTGGTGGCAAGGCAGTATGAAGGCTGATGGGGTAGATAACAGTGTTTAGCATAGATGGCAATTACTTCGGTTAAGGACATTTAGTGTTTGGAAGAGTTCTCCTGAAATACTGATGCTCCTGGGAAAATTAATTCCTGACACTGCTATCAGTCATATTCACTTTATAGTGAATGTGTTTATCAGGTTAGGCAGCCACTTGGTAATGTCTTTAGGAAATGCATCTAGGGTAGTTCATTTGGATAGGTTGAGATATATGGGCATCTTAATATGAAAAAAGGTTCATTGTTTTCTTCATAGACACCCATAACAATGATTTATTTCTCTCTCACAAAACAACCCTGGACTCAGGTAAACTAAGGCCAGAACATCAAAATCAGCACAGGATGCCCCCCCCCACCCCGCTCCCTAGATCTCTTCTCTGCCTTCCCTTAGAACACCCAGTGGGAGGGGGAGAAGGCTATGTTCCCTGTTACTTTTAGACTTCACCAAAGTCTCAAGAGCCCCAGCTTATTCCCTAGATTAATGAGGTGGGAAAAGTCCTATAGGGAGTTGCCTGGGCTCCTGCTTGGTGCTTCCAATAAAATTACCTCTGCTGCTCTGGCTCCAACTAATCAGACTACCAGTCAGGTCACTCACAAGACATCCAGGGGCAGACCCAGCACAAGAGTCAGTCTCCACAGTCTGTCCTGTTGAGGTTTTCTGCTCAGCTGGGACTCTCCATGTAAATATCATCATAAAAACCGAATCAGATCTTCCCCATGCGGCGCCAGGAGTCACGCAGTCCCAGGTGATGGCCTCAGAGTGCTCTGTGGGTTCTATTGTACACCTTTGACTTGGAAGTCCTGGGAGCTCCAGGGGGCACCAGTCTGAAAGTCATGCCCTTCCCCCGTAGTAAACCTCCTTAGCCAATGCTATGTTGGGTCTTCATCACACCTGAAAGAATTATTATTGGGATCATCAGTATCATGACTAATGTCAGGGAGCATCTTGGTAGACAGAACCCCAGGAGGGAGTTGGAAAAGAAGATAATGTCAAGATCCCACCTGACAGCTTCACCACTGTGACTCTAAATACTCCGGGCTTGAGAAGGCATGTCACTGTTATTTCTGCCTGTCCCCAGAACAACACTGAGTTCTCTAGTTCCTCTGGCCTCCCTACCTATAGCTACCTATGATTGTTCATCCATCGGGAGTTGAAAATGATAATGTTCTAATTTTCATCTATTAGTTGAAATACTTTTATAGAGCAGCTCTTGCTCTCATCTAGTGTTTGGTTACCCAAAGGTGCAGTTCAAAGATGTAGAGAAAGCAGGTGAAACAAAGAGCTCACTTCTTCTTTAGCTGTCTGGTTCCTTTCTTAAAATGTTAAAATCCTATTACAGAGAGCTGATAGGGCTTGCGATCCATTGAAGTTATTATCATTATTGAAGCTAAAGTTTATTGAAGCTGTTCTTCATGGGAGGGATCCTCAACACCATGGCTCCTGGCCCACTTGTCTTAATCCTAGTAGTTTTGATAGCTTCTTTGCTAATTCACGGGACACCTGGCTGATCTTGTGCCTTTCCTATCTGGTGGGTGGAATCAGCCCTTTCTGTAATGAAGTCTGCTTCTTTTGAGTGGGAAATGGCATTCCCATAGTTTGAGCATTAGGTTCACTCTTCCGGATTGATCCTCATCTCTAGGCCTTTTCAGGGATCTGGGGATTGGAAAGCAAATATAGATGATTGATGATAGATAGATAGATAGATATCAGGGTTTTTATTAACCTCTTAAACAGGTACCTCTTTTCTCCCATGCCAATAGTCCTGTTCTTGAGGACAACAGACTATCCATAATAACTCATTTGTTTTATCCCATGTTGCACACAGAGAAAACTCAGGATAACATTACTAATCCTGCTCTCATGATGATGAGCAAAGACATTTTAAAACACTTTTGTGTATAAGGTCTCCATTCTCCCTACTGAAAGTAGTCTCTGTGTGTACTCACTGTCATAGAGCCATTATGTCCTTTCCTTCCTTCCCATAAACTTGGTTTCGCTGGAGATACTTGCTCATCGCCCGTATCTGCCTGGCCATTTCAACTGTGCAAGAAGTGTTCTCTAGACTTCTTAGAGTTCCTTTCAGCACCAGTCTCCCTGAATTGATAACACTGTGCTGCCAGCTTTATGCTTGGAAGTCATTTATGCTGAACCCGCAATCTTTGGTTCACATTTTTCTGTTCTTGAGTAGCTTAGACATACTTTATTTTCCTCTGGCATAAAGTATTATTGTCAAAAAGTATGATAATAACCTAATGTTCTTTCTCTTTTATGCTACACACTTGTTTCTAGTTTTTCAAAGTGGGTTTTTTCCTTTAAAGCCATGCATTTTTATTACAATACATCTTGCAGCTGGTTGTTCTGATCAGTGTGCCCAGCTACAGCCTGTGCTTTGTTCCTCTTTCAAAGTTGACCATGTTACTCCAATAAAATAGCTTTGCTTTTCCCTGGCAATACTATTTGCCCTGATAATAACATTTTGTCCCATATTAATAAAGCCATACATACCGTTGAACATTAATCTGAAGCGGCAGTCTTGATTGAGGCAGCTATGCACATTACTTTCCATGAAGATATGTGTGTAGACATATGCTTTCAGCTCTTTTGGGTACATACCAAGGAACGTGACTGCTAGGTCACAATATAGTAAGAACATGCTTAGTTTTGTGAGAAAGCGCCAGCCTGCCCCCCACGCGACTGCCCCATTCGCATCCTCACCAGTGGCAAATGAAAATTCCAGATGCTCTCCACCCTCACAAGCACTGGGGTTTCCAGTGTTTTGGGTTTTGATGTTCTAATGTGTGTAGTGGGACCTCATTGTTTTAATTTGCAATTCCCTAATGACACATAATGTTGGGCATCTTTTCATGGGCTTATTTGCCATCTGTTTATCTTCTTTGGTGAGGTGTCTGTTCAGATCTTTTGCCCATTTCTTAATTGAGTTATTTGTTTTCTTAATGTTGAGTTTTAAAAGTTCTTTGTATATTTTGGATAGCTATTCTTTATCAGATATACCCTCTACAAATATTTTCATTATAGCTTGTATTTTCCTACCTCTCTACATGTCTGTTCAGAACAAAGCTTCTTTCTAGGCATGTGCAAGCACTGGATTTTGGTCCTTCTAATCTTTGCAGGGGGTTCTACTCCAAGCCTTTATGACAGCCTTGCTGCAGCCACCACCATTTCCCCAAATCCTATGTCTGGTATCCAGTATTTTAAATGGCTTCTTTCTCATTGGCAAAAGCTAGGCTGACCAGAAGCAGGAATTGAAGGAAAAGATGTGATTTCAACTCAGGTGAAATAGAGAAAGTGCCAGGTAGTTAGTTACTCAATGCCTCTCGGAGATCCTGAGTGTAAAGGAATAGTGTTAGTGTTTGGGAAAGCAGGGGAAGGTGAGCCGCTTTATGTGCTTCTAGTCCATAAATATAGGTTTATTTTTTTCGAGATAAGAGTCTAAAGGACCTGCATAGATCCAGCCTATATGGATCTCAACCCACTTAAGGCTCAGTAACCTGCAAAATCTTCTGTTGTATTTGCATTGTTTCAAACTGAGATGGGCCAGCCAAATAGCTCAGCAGATTAAAGCACCTGCAAGCAGGGCCAGGGCCAGGGTCGGATCCCCAGACCTGCCGTGCGCCTCCCCCGCCCCCAACCCCGAGGCACACTGAGATGGCAATTGAAACTGGGCGTGGTGGCACATACCTGTAATCCCAGCTCTTGGGAGGCTGTAAACAGGCGGATCACTACAAGTCCGATCTA
>NDGM010962635.1:0-12061 GCA_002564305.1 Octomys mimax
AAGCACTTTCCTAGCAAGCGCAAGGGCTTGAGTTCAATCCCTGGTTCCACAAAAAAAAAAAAAGAAAAGAAAAGAAAAAAAATGAGATATACTATGGATCATCACAAATACTATAAAACATAGCTACAAGATTGCAAGTTAGAGGAATCAGTAAGAAAAATTAAAATTATAGGCCTAGTATAATAAAATGTTCATTGGAAAAAATCTGGTATAACCTATTTTAAAAGACATGAAAATTTTAATATCCAATACCACAATCTGAACAGTAGACTCCAGTTACAATAAATTATAAAAGCTTTTGTTATAAATATATTGTCATGAAAATAAAGTTCTTAATAAAACATCAGCAAGTGAAATGCATAGAGTTACATGGAAGACACTGCATTATGTTAGAGACTTAAAAGTTAGGTATAAAATTTAAAAAAGAAATTAATGTGTTATCAGTTCATAGTTACCTTAATGAGTACAGAGAGGATCAAACTGGAAAATGAAATGTTATGAGCTAATCTTGATTACCAACCTTACTGGCTTGAAAGACACTAAAGGAACCGGTGAGCACCATTTCTGGTTGCGTCTTGAAGACGAGACCCTGGGGGGCTACGTCACGTCAGTGGTCTCTTCCTTTCCTCAGCTCTCCTCCTGTGCTCTGCTTGCTTAGGTCCTGAAGTAAGTAGCTCTCTTCTGCCATGCTTTCCAGCCGCGATGTTTGTACTGGGACCAGTTAAACCTGGAATAAAATCCCTTGAGCTGCGAGTCCAGTGAAATTCCTCTTTTAGGATGATGGTGTCAGGTATTTTGTCTTGTGATGTAAAAGCTAACTAAATGCACCAATCATAGTAAAACATTATTAACGTAAGATAGGAAAAATCCTTAACTTTGCTAAAATATTTACAGGAGTGGCTATACCGACACATTAGTAATATCAAAGTATGGAGAGGATTCAGGAGTTACACAGAGCTGTTAGGTCTCATTCTTTTCCACAATATGCTAGCGGTATAAACTGGCATATTGGGAGAAAAACAAATAAAGCTAAAATCAAATTGGGCCATATGTTAAAATATGGCTATCTAGACTGAAAAAGAAAAAGAAATTACAGAGCAATTATTACAAGAAACATGGGAATTTTAGCAAAATTTTTGAAGCTGTGGGATATAAAATTACACTACAAAATAAATTGCATTTACAGACTCTTGTCCCTATCAAGTGGAAAAAATAACTGTGAAAATGATATATAATAAGATGACAAGTTCAGTTCTCAATTCTGGCCAGAGTTATTTATGCACTCAATTGAATTCCAATTAAATTCTCCCACAGAGCTATTTGTCTTCCTCTGTCTTTCTTGTGCTTTGCAAGTATAACTTGAGATGATTGTAAATTTATTTAGAAGTGTAGTTGACCACTTATAGAGAATGATAATGTGAGGATGGGAGATGAAATTTGCTGTTTGTTATCTAGATGAATTATTATAAAGTTAAATTAAAAAACACAGTATGGTATTGATACAGATACAAAAATTATGGAAGGATTCTGACAGTAATTACAGCAAGTTCCAGCCTTGCTTGAGCAATTTGCCAATTTGGTGAGAACCTGCTCTTCTCCATAAAAGAAAACAAACTAGTCTATTATTCAGCATGAAAACCTTGGGCTGAATCCCCACTAGCATGGAAGGAAAAACTAAAGGAACATATCTTCCCATATGTCCACTTTTGAGTGATAACAAGCTTACACTCAAGAACAGTGAAAAGTAACGGACTTCCAATAATTCTGCTAGCCCAGTGGATTATTTATACAAAGAAAGCTGGAAATTAGTCTTTTGACTTATACTATGTGTATATTTATATCTCATGAGAGGTAAGAAGGATTACAGATGGCAATATTTTAGATGACAATTTAAGACATATTTTTAAAGTAGAGAAGATAATTTACATTCAGTGTCAGTGATTAGTTCAGCAGCATTAAATATGAGCTATGTTAGAATGAAATGAAGAGCTATGAATGAGAAAAACTACATACAACACAGATGTAGAAGCAATCACAGTATATAAGCAGTATAAGAGTTATAAATCAGTTAAAGAGACACAACCTGATAAAAATGAGAAAATGTATATAGGATCACTCCACATGATGGCAAACCCAAATAATCAGAAGGCGTGTAAGGATAGCCAATTGGATTCATAATCAGGTACATGATGAAAATTATAACATAACAAACTTTTGTGGTACTTCCCTGCCAGATGTGAAGAACCTGGAAATACCAAGCTTGAATGAGGGCCCAGGACAGTGAACATTCAGATGTACTATAACTGGAATCAGAGGTCAGTGGATCTCTCTGGGAAAAAAAAGGTGTTTGATAAGTCTTTGAAGAGTCCATACTCTATGATCCATTATTTCTAGTCCTACAGGTATCCACCAAGAGACTAATAGAGGAATGTGCTCAGCAGCACAGGATAGCAATTTTTTAAAAAAAATTGTAATGTTCATGAATGAAAACATACATTGAGAAATAGAAAAAATACATTGTGTTAAATTGGAAAAATAGTTATAAATATGTGTGATAAAGTAATGAATATAGGGAAATAATATGAAAAAAGAAAATAAATTCCAGTAGGATATATATACTTCAAGTTCCTACTATTTTTTGAATGAACACAAATGCCGTTTTTTTACAAGTATCCAATAATGTAGCAGGAATATCAAGACTATAGGAAATAGTGAACATAAAATGGGTGTTATTGAATGAGGGAAGGGATGAACTTGGTAGAAATTACAACTACAAGGCCACCAATTTTTTCTGACAGTTACTTTGCTATCATTTTACATAAAGAATGAGTCTACCATTTTTCCTTACATCTAACAATACACATATTTTATAAATATTTCTTTAAGTCACTATTTAATTCCTTTTATATCTTTATTATCCAAAATCTATTTTAAGCATTAACCTAAAATAATATGCTGTTCAATTGTCTCCCACAGAAAGATACCTTTTGCAAGTTCTTTTCCATTCAGATTTCTTTGGTGTGAAAGTATCATTTAACTTTGCATATCTTGGTGGAGCTCAGAGTCTATCTAAGGAATTGTGTTTGCTTTAAAAAGTCAAACAATTAGAAAATCATGGCAGTTTCACAGTCAAAGTTGTTCTTTCATTTAGCAGTTTATTTCACCATGGAATAGCTACTATTTTCTGTCCCTTCTGTATGCTAAGCTGAGAAAGGTGACTGGTCTCTCACTGTTTACAGTTTTGGAAGCAGCCATAAGACTAGTCTGCAGACAGCTCTTTGCAAAGCTGTATGAGAAGAACACTGCCAGAGGAGCAAAAAATGCAGGTGGTTTAAGAGTTGAAAGGTGGAAGAATGATTGCTGGGTAATCGTGCAGCTGTTTCAATACTATTGAAGCCTGGGGAACTTTATATGCAAATTTCTAGGGCTGAGATCAAGAACTTGGAAGAAAGTCTAGGAAGGAAATTGGAATGTCATAATAGGAAATGAGAGGAAGTGTGGCCTCTTTTAAACAACAGCTGTCAGATTCTTTCTGGTAAAGGAAAAAATACCGTCCAAGTCGGATGAGGCGGGGTCCATCATGTTGTCATCTGTGAGTTAAATTTAGATTGAAATTCTGACCTTATCTGCCTATGCAGTCTTTGGAATGTAGCACGTTATGTTCTGAAGAAGGATTAGGCTATGAAACTGTGTTCGTATGTGCTCATGTATATGCATGCACGTAGTCATGACCATGCTCTTGCGGTGAGTGGATGTAGGCAAGCAGATAGTAGAGAATGAGAATGTGGCACTTCTTACAGAGACCCTTAGCAAACACAAATACAAGTGCACAAGGCAAATCAAAATTCTGTTGGTGTAGTCATCTCTTGAGAAAGTTCAGGCACTATCACATCTTTAAGAATAAGAATCCTGTCCATGTAATTGACTTATTTATATAGTGGCTGAACTCTAAATATCTGCCCCATCCCTAGGCCTTCATTTCAAATTTCCTGCTGTATATCTCCAAATGCCTTAGCAATAGACATTCATGCTCAACATTATCTCAAAGGAAGTCCTCACCTGTCCTTCCACGTGACTCCAGGCACCTTTCTAAAATCAATGTCAATGTATTTTTCTTTGTTGCACATCCTTAAAACCTACAGAAATTTCCTCAGCAATTTCTCCTCATTCATTCTTCAACACCTAAAGCCAGTTTCCATATGGTGTTAATGCCCTCTGTAACATCTCTTTCATTCATCCCATCCTTGGTATTGTCATTGACATAGCCAATTTTTTATGCTCTTGTGACTTGAATTTTGTGTGGTGTCCCATGAACCTGTTTTGCTCTGGTTTTCTATTCAGGGTCCTTTACATCTACCAAATATATTACTTGGTTTTCTTTTCTTTTCTTTCTTTTTTTTACTGATTAGGTACAGGATTTTACTATGCAGCTTGGACTCATAGTGATCCTCCTGCTTTCAGCCTCCTCAGCACTGGGATTATAGGCATGTGCCACCATACCCTGTCTCCGTGGCAGGCTCAGCGTGTCTTGGGGGCATGGCCAGCATGGCATGTGCTGTTGGGGTATCAAACTCCAATCCCTGTGCTTGCCTAAGCAAGCACGTAGTCTGCTGAGCTATTTTTCTGGCTCTCCAAGTTGTTATTTGTACAAGGCAAATCCAATTAATTTATCCATATAGAAACATCCTTTAATAAAAGACTATTTCTTCTTTTTTACATTCCAGGCCACCAAAATGTGGCATTCTTTTAAATTTTTTTGTCAAGAAGTTTATTATCTGATCCAACATATTTTAAAGATTGCATTGTCTAATTTTGTTTACACCCATTCTGAGTGGAGTGAACACTGTCAAGGTCTCATTTAGAGCTGAAAACACTTCTCATAAATCTTTATTTACCTCTAAAATGTTTTTGTATATGTTTTGTAAGCTATTTAGCTACTCTCAACCAAACCATATATTAAGCACAAAATGAGGCCAAGGGGTTAAAAAGATACATGAGCCAGAGTCTTACAAAGATGTACACCATCTGTACTCTATGTATTATCTAAACATAGTCTTAGACATTATAGATAGACATGTACTATTAATTTAGTTTTTAATTCTTAGCAATATCAGTAGACCATAATATTTTAAGTTAAGATAGGATTTCTTTAAATCTGTCTCCTAAAGTCTTCCTCAGTTGTGTTTCTGTTATTGGATATAGGATCCAATATTACAGTAGGGTGAGAAAACCACGTCAGCAGCTCTTCTCTTCATGGTAAACTTGGAAAATCAGTGTCTGTAAAAGAAAATCAATTTGAAGGGCAGAAATAGAACAGTCTGTAGTGTGACACTTTAAGAGTGTGATGTACTTTTCATTCTTTGAAATTTTGTGCTGAATGAGAATAGGGATGGTGGTGATAGCATAGCTGAGGGCATTAGAAGAAGGGGAAAAGAGAGAGAACTTGCAGTTCTCCTGTGCTACAGGTTCTGTGAGCAGCCAGGACTGTTCACATGCCTGGGAAGGACGTCCTTGGCCTAGAGGGCCCCGATCCGGTGTAATGAAAGCAGTTTATTATGGCGTCCCAAGCAGGGTGGCCAGGAAGCGCATGGAGCACTTTCCACGGATTTCTTTAGCAGGGTCATGTTTCTGTTACAATGGGGAGCAGATCGCTTCCTTTCATCTATTTTCTCAATTTTTAAATTATTATTATTACTATTATTACTATTTTTTAGGGTGGAGCTGGTGCAGCATGTGGTGCAGGAGAATCAAACCGTGGTCCCATGCACCTGCCTAAGCTTGCCCAAGCAGGAGCTTTAGACCCCTAAGCTGTCTCACCCGCCCTATTTTCTCACTTTTAATGATACATATAACTTGCTTTTCACACTTCTTCTGATGCCACCTGACTCAACAGCTGGTTTCTCATAAATCTCTTTAAAAAATAAAATAAGCATTATTTATCCTCCTTGTCTCCATTATGTCTGAAATGAGCATATTCATGTAGTAAACAAATGATTTAGTTTTATCTTATGGGCTTGTATTACTGCTAATTATAAAAAAGCAGAAAAGACACATAATAAAAGATATTGATCTTTAAAAAGCAAACATCGTTAGAACTTTTCCTAATATTCTTGTCTTAGTTAATTTATTGGCCTTTTCAGATTAAAGTCACAGCCAAGTACTCTGTTTTGTTAATTTTATATTACCTATATGCAAAGAAACCAAGGTATAAAGTTATTTACTTGTAGTTCTAAGTCTCTATTGAATTATATTTTCAAATAAAATGTAAAAATTTCCTTTCACCAATAAAATTGAAGTTCACATTAATTTACTATACTCTTGACTTTAGAATTTTTGGTCATAATCCCCAGAATTTTCAAAGGATGAGGCAATACTTTTGCAATTTGATCACTCTTATTTTGACCCTTATTTGATTTTTTTCCTTCTAAAATGTCTAATGATTTGAATGTCTAATCAATTTAATTACATTCATAAAATACAATCCAACAAATTTGACATGCACAGTCCTTTATTATTAATCAATATAGTTACTTGTACATAAGTCTACACAGCACCTTTTCTAGTGAAATGATTATGACATGAATTACTAAAGACAAATTCTAAGCAGAGTGTGGTGGCATACTTCTGTAATTCTAGCACATAGGAGGCTGAGGCAGGAGGATTGCTATGAATTTGAAGCCAGCCTGAGCTATATAATGAATTCAAGGTCAGCATGAACTACATGGCTAGACCTTTCCAACAAAAAAAAAAAAAAAAAAAAAAAGGAGAGATTCTGTTGAGCTCTGCAGAGTTGAGACCATGTGCTATTTGATGACTTAATTTCCCACTACTCTGTCTTATATAAATGCCTGTAAAAGCTTTATTTGTACAGCTTGCCATGAGGTAATTTGTCCTTTTCTTGGGGCCAAGGCAAATGCAAACTCCAGCACTGCAACAACGCAGCAGAACACAGTTATAAATTGGCCATGAACACAATCTATAATATGCTTTCCTAAATATTTTTAAACATTACTAAAAATGTAGAAAATAAAGCATACACTGTTAACATTCATTAATCAAACTATAGCACTCAGTAGTAATTCCTTATTTTATATTCATTCCTTGAAACATCCTTGTTTTCCTAGTTTTATTACAAGTTTTAAAGTATAAAATACTAAGTCTTTTACAATTTCTTCAAATTTAGATGTAATTTATGGCTAAAGTTAGATCCAAAGTAAGTGAGTGTTACTGTTTTACACAGGAAATATCTACTTAGGTCATTTCCCAATAGTTACACAATCCAAATTAAATTCACTATTTCTTCAATATTTAGAAGAAAGACTGATTTAGGAAAGAAAAAAATGAAGTATAAGACTTGTACATAACCTGAATTTATCTATTAATTAGTAAATGAATAATTCATTCATCCATTAAAGTTGCTATATTTATCATTTAACAAGAATTAGGCCAGATTTTAACACTATATAGTATTATTCATTATCTTAGTTTTCTGGAATTGTTACCATGAAAATGAGATGAGATTAGCATCTATTTTGAAGTTATTTTTAAGCTCCTATTTATAAAATTATACTTGTTTTACTTGCATTGTTTGTTCCACTTTTCAATAAACTATTAAATATTTTGTAAAAAATCAATTGCATATTGAGTTGCTAGTCACCACTACCAGAAATCTAAAATAGCTGATCTTTATGAAAACTAGAATAAATAACAGGGTGACACAGAGTATTTACTGTGTGATTACTCAATTCATGCCTTCTTATCTTAAAAGTTATCTTAATGATAGAAAATAGATTTTCCAATACAAACAATACAGTGAAGCACATCCCATTTATAGTTGCAATATATTTAATGCCATTGGAACTTAGAATTTTATTGGCTAAAGAGATACCAGTCACCTATCATATTTCAGAAAAGATTTTTGATTAACAATAAAAGCACTATGATTTCATACAATGAAACACTTTATTATATATATAAAATATTTTGTTAGCCATAATAATGTGTTTAATCATCACTTGCTATATCAATTTTAATTAACAACTAAGAGATCTAATTGACATCCACTACCTTTGTTTTCTAAACAATTATTTTCTGTTCAGATTGTATTATGTTTGTGACTCCTGCCAAAAAGTGAACTTTGATATTTCCTTAAATGCTACATATTTCCCAGGTACAATTAAGGACATCAATGTGCCACCAAATCAGATGGAAATGCTCCAATTCTGAAGCTAGAGATGTGTTATCTCTGAAATTGACATGTGGAAGATTTCCCAAAATTTAAAGCCAGGTACCACAGAAATCTGACAGAGTTAAAGGAAAATAAATCCCCCTAAACGTTATTGCCCCCAGGTACTCCTTGCAAATGAGGTTTCTTTTATCTAGCTTGGATAAGAAAGGCCACAAATCACATCATTCTCACCCAGACATGTTTAATTTAGCTTCTTCGATGAGTTGTTTCAAGAAATTGAAGCGCTGGTGTAATAATTTGGAAAGCAAAGAGAATATTCACTGAATTTTCAGTTTGATCCACATTTATAAGGCAAAAGATACAAAAGCAGCATTTTGGATGACTTCCCCAAAGCTCATGAAAACCGCACATTTACCCACTTCTAAAACCTAACCCACAGACAATAAATGCAAATTCAGTCTTGGGGGTACGACTTAATTTAGTTTTTCTGCTATTGGCTTTTGTTTCTTCTTTGACCTAAAAAATTGTGAGATGGGGAAAGCACAAAATGTATTTACAAACCTAGTCACTGAAAAGGTATCATCTTAAAATATAGGTTAAGTTCTTGAGTGAATTACTTCTAGATAGCAAACTTTTCTTTCACAATAATTGTGAAAAGTTCGGACGAAGGACCATTTGGAGTAACACAAAATCAATCTGTATGCTGCCATTCTCAACATCCAGATGATTTTGATTCTTGATACATCCTTTAATACTACAGTTTTATATTATGGATTTTCAAAGTTTAGATAATTATTTTAAACTCTGTTTGCCATTCTTTAGAGGAACTTGTCTTCTCTGACATCACTGACCAAGACAAACTTGTTTGAGAATTATATTTACCCAGTAAGCCTCCTGGGCATGTGCAAAATTAGAGATTAAACATGTTTTGACTTTATAGGAATGTTTGAAACACATTAGAAGGCATCATTCTGTAAACTGCAATGGAATTGAAACTGCTCTTTCTTGTTGTCTAAAACAACTTTGCATTAAATACACTATTTAATTTTAATATATTTTTCTAATCGACACATTATGTTCAAGTATGATTTATCTAATTGGCACATTATTTTAATTTGCACATTATTTTCCATCTTAAATTATGAATAACACTATGTATAATGAAGTAAAAACAAATCCAAAGTTAACAATTTCCAAATTAATTTGATCAATTTGTGAAATCATACTTTATAATTGATGTGTGTATCGGCTCTAGCTAAGAATGAGTTATCTTGTTAACTTGGTACAATTAAAACAGATAACAAGCTCTTCTCTTATTTTATAAAGTTCATAGTCCAAATTACGTGAGTCAATCAGATAATTGAAATGATTATGTCATATACCATCAGCATTTAGAATGTATAGTTATATTAGTGACAAACTTCAAATCATGGCAAGAATTTTCATTTGCCAATACTATCAAAAGGAAGAAAAATTCTGGCTGCAGTAAGAACATCCTATTAATAATTAAATGAAGTTGCGTAAGGCATTAGAATTACAAATGTGTTCAACCATGCTCTTTTTGCTAAGCAAAACAAGCTCACTTCACATTTATCCAGAATATTACAAAAAGCTAATTGCCTTTTTTGGAGTAATGATGAATTTTGCACATATAATGCCCAAGTTATCTTTTTATGTAAATTTTGCTTTCAAGAGATGAAAAGAATTTTGAAATGTGATTCTAGTGATATTTTAAAAAGCCAATAAATTTGATAGTGACTAATCACATTCATGTTTGAAGGATAGAAAATGCCAGTAGTTGAGAAAAGGAGAATATTTTCCTGTATATTCTCTAGTGAGTTTAACTAAATTGTTTGTTTTACTTAGTTAACACTTGAGTGTTCTGCATTATATTGCATAAAAATGATGCATGGAATTTTTTTGAGAAAAAAAATAAAATAACGTAAACATAGTAGAACTTTCCTTTAATGGTTATCACTTCCTGTCACTCCAGATTCCTTTATGCATCTAAGAAGCAGCAGAATCCAGCTTGAAGACTGGTTCCAAGGCTTGGGGATTTCACTTTTCTGCATGGTGATTCATGAAAGGAAAGTGCAATCTGAACAACCATTTTATTGCCTTGTCCAAAAAAGTCTAAAAGCATCTATGTTTGAAAATATATTCCTTGTCTCTTTTACAATAACTTAAGATATTTTTCATACAATTGAATTTAATTTCCAAGAGGCACCTCTTTTAACAATACTTGAGTGAAAATAATGCATAACGTAAGAACTTATTTTGATCAGAAGTGGAACAACTAATGAAAATGTTGCTTCTGAAATTTCAGGTTAAAACAATCTGAGAGGGCCAGCCAAATAGCTCAGCGGATTAAAGCATCTGCAAGGAGTGGGGGAGGGCTCGATCCTCAGGCCTGCTGTGCAGGCCCCGCCCCCGGGGCCCACTGAAACAGCAATTGAGATTGGGTGTGGAGATGTGCACCTGTAAGCCCAGCTCTTAGGAGGCTGCAAACTGGCGGATCAGTACAAATCCAATCTAGTAGTTAGACCCTGGACACCCTGCAGACCCTTCCCTAAAAAATACAAAAACAAAAAAATAAAAATAAAAATAAAAATTTAAAAAAATTAAAAACTCTGAATTTCATTAATATGATCATTTCACTTTAAAGTATTTTTTGAAAACTTAGATTAGTATTCTTTTCCTTCTTTTTGTGGGTGGTGGCAAGCAAGAAGGGAACTCCACGAAGGGCTCGGACACACTCCACCGCCCGCGGATTTTCGCACCCAACCATGTCGTCGCGTTTCTGGTGCTTCCTGTCCCAGCTGAAGAAGATGAAGAAGCCTTCGGGGGAGATCGTCTACTGTGGGCAGCATTTGAGAAGTCACCGCTGCGGGTGACGAGCTTGGGCATCAGGCTGTGCTGTGACTCCCGAGTGCCACCCACAACGTGCACCGGGAGCACCGGGACCTGACCACGGCAGGCGCATCACCCAGTGCTGCCGGGACGTGGGCGCCGGCACCGAGCCCGCGCCCGCTCCATCCAGATCGAGAAGGTGGAGGAGATCGCAGCCAGCAAGTGCCGCCGGCCCGCTGTGGAGCAGTTTCACGACTCCGAGACCAAATTCCCGCTGCCTCACCTGGTCCTGCGTCACCGGCGCAAGCCCCGCTTTACCACCAAGAGGCCAACAACTTCTTCTAGAGGCAGTGCCAATAAACCTGGTGCCGCTCCGGAAAAAAGAAAAGTACAAAAAGAAAGTCTTCTCCTCCTCCTCCTCCTCCTGCTTCTCCTCCTCCTCCTGCTCCTCCTCCTTGTTCTTTTCCTTTTCCTCCTCCTCCTCCTTCTTTTCTTCTTCTTCTTTTGTTAGTTATTTAACCACATAACTGGTTAAATTATGGGGCTTGAGTTTTAGCTTTATAATCTGAAAAAAGGAGGTACAAAACATCGCAAGAGTTATTGTGGGATCCAAAACAACTCTACAAGAAAATATGAACAAATTACTTGGCAACTAGTCAGTATAAGGCAACTTGCAGGATGTTGTCACTAGTTGAACATATTTTTGCAATACTATTTTACAGTTTAGAAATAGAGCTGTCTCTAATATCATTATGATATAGATATTTTAAATATCATTAAATTTGGTGAAACCTAATGAGGACTAGTGTGTGAATAAACATTCTTTATACCAAGCATTAATATCCTGAAGTGAATATCCTTAAAATAAGAAGCAGTTGTCGTTTAGGAAAGGTGAGAATAGTGAATGTCACAGTCAGATGTATTGACAAGCAAAAGCCGGTAGGGAGGGAAGGAGACAGAAAGAGAGGAGGGCTTCAAACAGATGCAAGACTCTTGCTAGCATCTCTTACCTATGTCTGTGAT
>NDGM010962650.1:0-12862 GCA_002564305.1 Octomys mimax
TTTTTCTCATTAAAATGAATTTTAAAAAAAGAAAAAAATGAAAGCTAGGGGTTGGGGCTATAGTTCAGTGGTAGAGACCTTGCCTACCACAAAAGGGCATCTGCATTTGATCCACAGGACTGCACACACACACAGAGAAGAATACTAAATTTTAAAAATCAGAATGGTGATACATATTAAATAAATCCCTCTTATTCAACCTCAGTTGGTAGAGAATAATGAACTAATTTTTAAAAATTAAAACTAGAACTACTGTATGATCCATAATCTCTGTACCGGTGACAATGCCAATAGAAATGAAATCAATATGCTGAAGAGACTTCTGTATGTTCACATTCATTGCAGCACTATCCAAAGTAACCAAGAAATGGAAACAATCGAACAATCTAGGTGTTTCTTATTTGATGAATAAATACAGAAAATGTGATATATATATATATGTAATATATAATATATATTCAACTCAAACATGACCATGATCAGGCTTACTGGAATACTATTCACCAATGAAAAGAAACAAAAATCCTGCCATTTGTGAGAACATAGTTAGACTGGAGATCATAATGTGAAGTACAACAAATCAGGCACAGAGAGATCTGTGCCACATGGCCACCCTCGCATGTAGAACATAGAAAGTTGATCTCCCAAGACTTGAGAATAGAATGGTGGTCACCAGAGGCTGGAAGAAGAAGAGAGGAAGGAGAGGAGGAGGAGGGCTGGCCAGAGGGTGCTGTGTCACAGGTGGATGGCAGGGAGGGATGCCAGTGTGCTGCAGAGTGGTTATCGAGAGCAACAACACACTGTGGATTTCAAAAAGAAGGATTTTGGACATTTTCACCATAAAGGAATGATACATGTTTAAGGAGAGATGCTTAGCCTGATAGAAACACTACAAAATTTAAACACCAAAACATTACATGATACCCCACTATTTTGTAAGTACTGTGCTTTTATGTACCAGTTAAAAACTACCAGGCATGGTGGTGTACACCTGTAACCCCAGCACTCTGGGACACTGAGGCAGGAGGATCACAAGTTCAAGCCCAGGGACAATGTAATAACTTAGCAGAACTCTGTTTCAAGATTTTATAAAGGGCTGGGGATGTAGCTGAGTGGAAATGCTCTGGATTCAATCCCTACTATTTCTCCCCCCTCAAAATTACTGTAAAAATGGTTATAATAAATTTTGTTACATATATTTTCCACAATAAAAATATGAAAATATGTTAATACCATGTGCTTGGTCCTCAAAAACACCCTGTGAGGACACAGAAGGGCTTCCAGGAGTCCCCATGACTGAGGTATGGAAAGGAAGGCTCAGCGTAGTCCACTGAGCACCCACATCTGGACAGAAACCCCCAGGGATCTGGCTCTGAGGCAGCTGCTGGGTCTGAGAAGGGCTCCAACGGCTGCCAGGTGATGCTGCAGGCCAGCAGAACAGTCTTGGGTCAGGACCAGGAAACAGCTGGCTGAGTTTCAAAACCTGCTTCTTTACACTCAAAACTGAGGGTCTAAAACTCTTTCAGGAGTGTCCCTTAGGGGGAAAAAAGCCTTCAGTTTCACAAGGAGTTGGACAAGAGAAGACTCAGTGAGGGGGCAGATCCAACTCAGAGACTCGATGCCTCGATCAGCTCAGACACTCCAGAGGACCACGATTAGACTCACCATGTTTGTAAACACTCCAGACACACACGGGGAAACTGTATTATTTAGATTGATTATTTAAAAGATTACCTGTTAGCTAAACTAAAACTCTAATGGAAACGAATTTGATTACAAACCAGTTGAACTAGGTAAAGGATCTTTGGAACAAGATTGTCAGAAGGTCTAATTCCTGAATACATACTAAAATACCTGGGGCTTTTTTTGTTTGTTTGCTTGCTTGCTTGCTTGCTTGCAATACCAATCCCCAAGTCCCACACTCCTTGGTCAGGTGTTTTGTTTTGTTCTGTATTTAAGTTTCTAATAGCAGTCAGGGATGGGAACCACTGACCCAAGGTGAAATAGCAACCCAAATTCAAGATATTTAATAAACCCATTGGCATTTTTTTCTTAGTTGACTTTAGAAGCATCAGAAGCCTGGTATATTTTATTTACTAACTGCAAATGCAAATCAGGTGTTTCAGCTATCTCCTTGGGTCTAAATTTGCTTCAGAAGCAACTTTATGCAAAATAATGCCACCTCCTCGGGAGTCACATGTCCCCAGCAACACAAAGATTCATTTTAGCATCATTAAACACCCAATAGGACACACTGGTCTATTTAAAATCATGGCTGGGCTTCCCAACTTTGTTCAGATCAATAGCTGCCTTACCTCCTCTGATGAAATAAAACTTGCCACAAAAGCTATATTGATGGTACCCTTCCTCTGAAATACCATCACTCATACTCAGCCATAATTTGGATATTGCCAACCAATGTCTCCAGCCAAGAGCTTTTCAAGATAATGTATATAAATTGTCTTATTGATCACTGAACATCTGCTAGTACTTAAGTATGTTGACATAGAAACATGAACAGAAATGTGCAAGTTTGCATTTCTAATGTTCATAAAATTATAATTTGCAATAAAACAAACACTGTAATTTTTTTTAAATCACCTTCATAAAGATTAAGTGATATAACCAGGAGTTTTCAATTACAGAACCATTAGAAGGACATAAAGAGCTACAGTTTTTGTTTTGTTTTGTTTCCAAATGATTTGTGGCAGGAAAACGTCATTATTTTTCTCTGACACTGGAATTATCTAGTTGCATTTTGGCATATGTATAATGAAAAATAAATTTGCCAAATTATAATCACTGAGATCAGAAATTATTCAATAAAACAGTATTTTGTAATATATATATATATATATATATATATATATATATATATATATTTGTGTGTGTGTGTGTGTCCTTATTTTAAGATTTCAGGATTTTATAGTAAGATTAGTGCAATTTATTTCTTGGGATATGTTTTCAGCCACAGGTTGGCACAAGCAGAGTAGAACACAGTTTTTAAATAGAACACCTGTCCAAAGTCTCAACCCCCATGGTAAGTGCTGTTAATACAATTATTAATATAATTATTAAAAGTTTACAGCTGCAGCTTTTCACACACAAAACAAGTAAAACACCTGGTTTATCTTGTACAGATAAACAGTGCACAGGTGCTGACCTCCCCAGCCCTGCCCAAAGTCTAGGGAAGATGGGGTGACTTCACTGGAAGGCACCCTCCCCGCCTCAGGTTCCAGAAGTTCAGGGACAGCTCATTCACAAGGGCAGAGAAGCAGAGGTGCCTGGCCCTACACTTCCTTTGCTCTATTCCCTTAGCCAAGGAAAAGCCCACTCTAGTAGAAGGCATCTGGTGTTCTCCCAGGAGGCCCGGGAGAATGTACACCACATATATGACACAACAGGAAGCATACTTGGAAAATACGAACGGGATGGTGCTTTCATCATACTCTGGAGTTGCAATCCCAGCAGAAGTTTGCTCCGTAGCCCCAGGGAAGAGGAAGAAGTGCCATTCTGGAAAGCCAAGAACACAACCTGGGGAATGTGTGTCAGACTGAACCAGAAGCGACTAAAAGGCTTCCAGGGCTGAAAGAAAGTGCGTGGTGCAGACACGGCAGACATGAGCCATCAGACCCAAGGGTCCAGCTCACTGCCCTGGCTATGGACAGACCTAACACTGGGTGGAGCCAGGCTTCAGACAAGTTGGGGAAGTTAAGGGTCTGATAACGCTGTGATTTACCAGAGACACCAGGGACAACTCCCCCTACTAGATCTTATTCTGCACAGTAGAGAAGAGCATCCTCCCCATTCTCCCCTGACTTCCAGAAAGGGTGGTGAGTGGAAATCCATAGCCTTACCATGGTACTGTGGTCCTAAGGAGTGAGGGGACCCTGTCAGAAAGGTCAGGCAGAGGCCAGAGTGGACATTCAGAGAGAGCGCTGCTGTGCCAGCAAGAGCCAGGAAAATGTCCACCTGGCTTGCGGTCAGCAGCAGTAGTGTGCACAGAGATCAGCTCAGAAAGCTTGCAGAGAAGGTGAAGAGGAAGGGAGCGGGAGAAGCTGGGAGAGAGTGGCAGGGACTGAGCCAGCCAAGAAGTAACCACTGAGAGGAAAAGGCAAGAAAGAACGAAAGGGAGAAATGACCACAAGGCAAGTCCAGACCCAGGGAGAAGATGGGAGTGGTAAGGATGAAGAGCTGATCCTGGGAATTAAGGTGGCAGTGGGACCTGAGGGCACTTGTGGATCTGGCAAAGACACTGAGGATGACTTAGCAGATTCCCAAGAATGGTGACAGTGACCGTTGCCCTTATTGGGGCCTTGACTCGTGCTCTCAGCCCTTCGCAGGCATTGCCTCCTTCAGGGGAGGCCGGCCCCCTGTTGAGGAAGACTGGATATGCTCAGAGTCCCTGTGCATACCACATGACTCATAGGCGGTGGGGACAGGATGGGAGGGCCAGCTGTGTTCAAGAAAGCCTGCTTGACAGCTTCCAACATAGAGATGGAAGCCCCAGGGTCCCCCCTTCAGATCTTTAGTCAGGATAAGTCATTCATTCAGTCAGATGGGGCTTAGGCAGTGTGGGAAGAATGATTCCAGGATATATCTTAGCAAAATCTGGGACTTAACTATTTGCTAAATGGCTGCATGTCAAAGACAATCACTTCACAGTCAACTGTATGTCAGACTTCTTTGTTTCTTGGTTGATCCTCTTGCAGGGCCCAAAATATCATATCACGAGGGGGTGGGGAACGCGTTTGCATTTCTCCTTCCCCTGAATCTTGGCTTAGCACCACCCTCAGTCAGTAACTTCATAACGGAATCCTGAGGCCACTGGTTGTAAAACATGGAGAGAGCAGGAATGCTGGTTCTTAGGAAAGACACTCAACATCACGGCTGGTGAGGAAAGATGACCCGTGAAGAGCAGAATGGGAGGGAGACTGATTTGTGTGTTTCTCTTCATTCATTCATTCATCAAATTATTTACTGAGTATCTACTGTGTGCCAGGCCCTGTTTGGGATCTGTCCACAACAGGCAAAAATCCCTACATCTAGGAGGGACAGACAAAAAGCAGAATAAATGAGTGACTTAGACTATATATCAGAGAGTGACTAGTATCCAGGGAAAATAAAAATAAAGAAAGCAAAGAGAGATCAGGATGGTGTAGCACGAATGGGGGAACTGATCACATTAAGTAGAATGATTACAGAAGATGGCATTTGCCCACAAGTAAAGGCGAGGCAGTGCACCAGCTGCACACGGAGAAGCAGCCCAGGGTGCTGAGGGCAGAGTGAGGAGGCCAGGGCATCTGGGTGGAGGAGCTGGGACCAAAGGCACAGCAGGATGCCAGGCCAGCATGGAAAAGCTTGGAGAGGAACACAGTGCACAGGGCCTCACGCTCAGTGAAACGGAGCCAAAAGCACAGGACTGTCATGATCTTTCTTAGTCCTAAGAACATCTTGGACCAGACGAGGCTTAGCTACTATAACAACCCAGGAGAGAGACAATGGCGGCTAAAGCCAGGGTGCTCATCCCTCCCTCTCTCTGTGTAGTGCCTGTCCCTGTCACTCTAGAGCTGAGAAATCATCAACCAAAGCAAACTCTTTGAGATGAGTCAGCACAGGGGAGACCAATGCTGGGGGAGGCAAGAGATGCTGTCACACGCCACTCAAGCAGTGACACCATGAAGAACCAGGCCCTCAGAGCAGCCAGGTATGAAACAGTACCCCACCACCCAGACCACACAGCAGGCAAGCACCCCATGAACACCTGCACTATCGAAACTCCTATCTCTTTGACCCGCTGACACGTGTGTAAGCGATCATCTGTGTCTTCACACCGTGCTGGGACTTTCCACAGGGTTTGGAGTTAGGTCTAGTCCTTGGATCCCGGTGAAGTGTCTCCATCTACCCGCTAACCAGGTACCAAAGAGATTCATTTTGTTCTAAGCAGCTGCCAGAACTGAACATCTAAGGTATAGTTTCCGCTAAATCACACTGCAAGTAGCTCACATTGTTGTTCTTCCATAGAAGTCACTGCAAATATGTCTTTGCATTTTCTACTCCTTCCTAAAGCAATTTCCTCTGCTAGTGTGTTAGTTATAAAATGCTTTATCCATTTTAAAACCAAAATTTTTTGTGTGAGATTTTGATGCCCTTGTGCTAAAATACTGACTGACACAAAGGCCTTCGCCTGCTAAAGGAAACAAGCGTTTCTGAAGATTTTACAAGAAAGGTCCACTTGGGTTTTGCTACACATCTCACCTAGCACTACAAAGCTGAGCATGCAGATTGCGCAGGAAAACCCATATTTTTCTCCCACTGTTTTGTGCTCAATGGTTCCTTATGTTAGACTATTCAGAGCCATTTGCTCTGGCTGCTCCTCTGGAGCTGAAGAGCCTATAGCCTTCTTCCTCTGGGCTTCAGAGAAGGGAAAGGAACAATCCTAGACTTGCTGGGCCTCTGCTGTCTCTGCTGCAGTTCTTTCTCGGCTTCCCCTGTAGGTGAAACATGGCTTGGAAACTCAACTCATCCTACAACCGCAAGGCTTGCATACTGCCACCCTCAAACAGTTTGTGAGTTTTACAGAGCATCTCCTAACTGCCCTCAAAAGACAGCTCAGTGACCCCCACTCCAGAGGTGTAGTTTTGGGGACTGTCCAGGTTCCATGTGATGAAAGAACAGTTCTGCCATACGACAAATATTTAGTAAATATCTGCCACACACCTGGGGCTTGCCACCCACTCTCTCGCCAGTGGGTGCAAAGTGCTGTGACAGTCAGCCTTCCAACCTGGGAAGAGCAGCAGAAGGAATCTAGCTGTGGGGCCACCCTGGCTATGTAGATCCCCTTAGTTCTGCTGCAGACCAGAAATGTCCAATGGTGGAAGCTGGGGTCAGGACATCACTTATGTCCTGTGAACTGTGTGCTGAGTAAGAAACTCATGTACGCAACACTTGGAGTCAGTCACCATGGCTTCCACTGACAGCCCACCAGTCCTGGCTGTGTGAGCTTGAGCACATCACCTTACTTCCCTGAGCCATGGGGTCCTCATGAGTAAGGTGGGCTTGGTGAAACCGTTGCCTTCATAAGCCTGTTGGGAAGAGTCGATGAATCCTCATGCACAGTACAGGTCCACTGATACACAGCAAATGCTCAGGCAACACTCCGTGTCCTACTGGAAATCGATTCAAACTGTTCCATAGTCCTGGGCAGCATCTGTGCAGGTTGGTCATTGTCTTGGACAGAACCTGGAGCTACTGACATAAATAAAACATACCAGAACCCTCCAGTGACCAGATTTGATTTTCCTGCCTCTAATGGTGCCAGTCTGGGAGGCAAGGAAAGTAGACTGCTTTATTGCACACAAAACCAATGGGACAGTGCTGGCACTATTGTTGCTGCTGCAGTTGCTGCCATTTTGCTTTGAATTGAACTTGCCCCTGTCCTATAGCAGAACCTGTTACCAAATCCTGGACTCCTTATGGCCTTAGCCATCCTCTTATCTCTCCTTCCCAGAGCTGAAGATTTTGGAGATTTAGCAATGCCTTGATTTGTGCAAATCCAAAGGAGCCTGGGCAATGATGGGACCCTCCCAAAGTCAGACTAATGCAATCTAGGCTCTTTAAAAGTGCCACCACTGTGGTCAAAATTGAAGATCCATTTGTCTATCTTCATCTCAGCACTGAGCTATGACTGCAGTGTGGTTCTACGGGGTTGACATTTGGACTGCAGAGGTACTACGACAGGAATGACAGGAAGCTCTTAGCCTGCCTGGCTGGCCTTTTCGCAGTGGTGTGCAGCGGACCTCAAATCCTGTGAGTGACTTTCCTCAGACGTGGACAAGAGGCCATTCTTCTTGTGCATTCTCCTGTGGACTTTGCTTGATGTCCTGCCAGTGCAGCAGGATGCATCCCCGCTCCAGATGGGCAAGAGGCCAAGAAATGCAGCTCTGTGTTTGTCCAGGCCAGAGAGTTGAGGAAAAGCCCTGAAGCAAATGTACAGTTTATATTTCTCCAGCACTCACTGCAGATAGAGAGTCTCTTATTTCTCAGCAACAGGACAAGCCTGAGGCAAACTCAGTTCAGTGAAGAGCACCACTTTTCCCAGTCTGCAGGGCCTGTGCTGTGTCTGACCCTCTTTCATCCTCCCAAGGCACTGGTGTTTGTCCTGTGTCCCATACATTACCCTCTCCTGATTCAGAACCCGTGTAGCCCTGGGAAAGCAAAGCGATGTTTAGTGTCAGCACGTAACAAACTTAATCTGGAGGGCAAATCTCCTGCTAACTGACGACTCAACGGAAAGGTCACTCAATTACTTCCGGAGTCAAACAGAACAAACATTTGTGGTATCAGGGTTCTCTTCTGTGAAAGCCGCCCACGAAGGACTAAATCTTGCTGTACATTAAAAAAAAGACTTTGGTGTGTAAATCTGTGTTGAAGGCTTCACTTATGAATTCAGATTGTTGTCAGAGGTTGCACTCCCTCAAACCAAGTTTGAATTGGATGAAGAGTGTGACTCACAAAACAGGTTTTATTTAAGGGATTCGGGAATCTTGATTTTAAATGTATGTTATGGGTATGGGAAAAGCAAGTATAATCATGGGTACAGATTCAGCACAGAGACCCAGAACACATTCCAGCTGTAGGGTTTGTGTTGTTGCTGGCTGGCTTTGTTCTGAGGTGGGGGGAAGTGGAGCCTGCTATCTCAATCATCCCCATGGAACTGTACTTCCCACATTTTTTTAAACATAACAACAAATACTCCTACATTTAAAAGAGAGAGTTAAGCACTGTCTTTATATTTTTAGCCAGGGAGTAATTTAATCCTAAATTTTTTCAACTCTGGTCTTCTAACTTTATCAGTAAGAAGAGAAACGCTTAGCTTTTTGTTTTCCTTTGTTGTTCTTGGTTTGTTTGGCTTGGTGAGGTTTTTGGTGGTACTAGGCTTTGGACTCCGAGGCCTTTACCATTGAGCTACATCTCCAGCTCTTTTGTTTTGAAACAGGGTTTCACTAAGTTGCTCAGACTGACCTCAAACTTATAATTTTCTTGCCTCAGTCTCCTGAACAGCTGCAATTAAACATGTGCACCATTGTGTTGTGCTAAAAACCCTTAGTTTTTGATGCAAACTTCATAACTTACATGCTGTTCAGAAATGTTCCAGGGTTTCTTCTGATAAATTTTTGATACGTTCCATTCCCCTGCCTGTCCCCAGTATACATAGATTTGGGGGGGGGGTTGTATATGGCTTAGTGTAATGCAGAAATGGAAAACCCCAGTAGAGACTGACTTAAGAGCATCAGGCTCAGATAAAGACCCAAGGACAAGGCCATGCCTGATCCTGCCTTAGTCCTTCAGCTGTGAGTGGACACTTCAGAGCCTCCAGCCTCTGCAGACATCCTGGGCCTGACACTATTCCCCATGAACACTGCCTGTTTCCTGCCCATCAACTGAAGCTGGGTGATGCAAGAGAGGCCCAGGGAGATAGAAGGAAGTGTCCTCGAAATGTTGCCTCCTGGTCTCTAATTTGAAATCTTGGCTCTGAGTCCTCATTTGAATGCAGGGGGATTAAATTATCCCTCACATTCCTTCCAACTCTGAAATTTTATTCAAGCTTCCTTCCCCTTTCAAAACTCATAAGATCTCAAAGGTCATGGCCAGAGTAAATAATAGTAACCATGCCTCAGGAATCATAGGTTAGGAACCCTGGCAAGGAAGTAGGGAGAGAGAGGGATACAGTGACCAAGGAAGGCACAGAAATGAGATCTCTCTTCATTTCTAAAATTATAAATTGGGCATGTGATTCTCTACTCTACAGAGGTTTCATACAGATTAAATGAAATAATATACAAAGTATGTAGCCCTGTACTGTATATATTATAAATTACCAATGAAAAATGGATCAGCGAATGACCAGTGAAGGAAAATGTGATGCAAGCAACTTACTCCAAGGCCTCCCAGGTAGAAGCAGCTGAACCAGGCTGTATGAACTGAGATGTTCTGATTGCTTGTCCCCTGCTCATCTCATTGTATCTTGCCTATTGATTTGTCCCAGAAGTCAATTACCAGTGGTGAATTATGGTCATCCTGGAGCAGATGATATGCTTAGACATCCATTCTACATAACTTAGTCTCCAAGTTGGATTTGCTCAAGTGGCTATTAAGATTTCATTATGTCCAAGTTGTATACAAGCCATTCTGGCTTTCCTCCTATAATTAGATACAGTACTCATACCCTCATTTACTCCCATTAAGCACTGTTGAGAGTATTGAATATGTCTTAGTTACTTCTCTCATGGTTGAGACGAAATCCCCAACACCCAAAGTTAAAAGGAGAAAGGTTTATTTAGCTCACAGTTTGTAGAGGTTTCAGTCCACAATTGGCTGATTCCAAGGCAAGGTAGCTTTGCAGAGAACAGTTCATGACACCCAGAAGGTAGCAAAGCAAACAAGGGACCTTGACAGCATCTTTCTGCATCTTTATTTTATGCAGGCCACTCAGGGCAGGTAACACTCACACCCTTAATCCTAGTGCCCTGGAGCCTACCATTCACCAGTAAATCAATCCCAGTACCACACGTGCTAGATCCAACCACATCTGAAAAAGGCCCACTGATGACTGCATGGGGTTTTGGGGGAACATCTAGGCACAAGTCATAAAAGAATATATATGCTCAAAGATATTAAATTTTGCACCCAGTTTCATTAAAGAAACATGAGGTGGGATCCATAGCAGCTGGAGAGATGACAAAGAAGGATTTACGCAAGAGTTAAGGAGCATCATAAACATATGTAGAGGACCAAGGAGAACTCTTCACATAAGTACCACACTGTGGAACAGGAAGAGGGACCTCAGTGGGGACCAAGAGGTGAGCCACAACTGTTTTAAAGGATCTTACTAAAGGGAAGATGGAGGAAAGACATAGTGCAGAGAATAATCTATATCAAAAATAGAATTCTCTGCTTGCCAAAATCATACAGCTACTTGCAGTTTTCAGGCACTATCAGTATTACCTTGCATATTTGGTCCTCAGTGATGGCCACATACCTCAGAACCACTTGGTACAGCAAAAAAAGTACATTTGGTCTTTTTCCCTAGTTTCTTGAGCAGAGTTTTTGGAATTTCTTGAACAATTAAAGCACCTTTTGTTATTTATGAAGAATAGCTGACAAAACATGCTGATAAGGTGACTCTTAGTGGGTGCAACAGTTGAAACATATGTCTTAGCAGTGTGAAGAGCAGAGGCTTCCGGAGGTGATCAAGTCTCTACTCTCAAGAATGGACTCTACTTTCATGAATGAGAGGAATACTCATTTTAAAAGGCTGAAGGAAACTAACCAGGACTTTTTTCTTCTAAGTATTCACACAAGAATTTTTTCCTGAAGGACACAGCAGACAAGCACCATCTTAGAAGCGAAGAACATCCCTCACTGACAGTGAATCTGTGAGGACCTTGATTGTGGACTTTCTGGGCTCCAGAACTATAAGAACTAAATTCCTTTTAAAAATAAATAAATATATATATATATATATATATATATATATATATATGTATATGTATATATATAAAATGACTGAGAAAGTGAGAATTTATTTCCAAAGAAAAGGCTGGCCACAACACAAAGAACAATTACACCATGAGAGCACTGTAACTTCTAGGTGACACCCCAACTTCCAGGAAGGGGAGAAAGACTAGAGATCAAGTTCAACTGTGGAAGGCCAGGGACTTAATCGATCATGCCTACTTCAGGAACCTCACTAAAAACTTGTGGTGATGAGGTTGAAGGAGTTTCTGGGTGGCTGAAATCCCAGATGTGTGGGGATAGTGAGGCAGCCGGGGAGAACATAGAAAGGGCCCTGCCCCTTACCATGCCCTATGAATCTCTTCTGTTTGGCTGTTCCTGAATTACATCCTTTATATATAGCAGTAATTATTAGTATAAGGCTTTCTTGAGTTCTTTGGGTAGTTCTAGTAAATGATCAAACCCAAGGGGTATAGGAGAAGACACAAATCTTTGTAGCCATACTAGACAGACATACAGGGTGCTGTGGTTCCAGGTCTGACATCTAATGTGTGGGTAGTCTTGTGGACCTGAGCCTTTAAATATGTGGAGCCTGATACTTTTGCCACATAGTAGCAAAATAGGATTGTTGTCCAAAAAATTGGTATTGGAAAAAAACATGGAAGGATAGAAGTATCTATTAAAATTCAGATTTCCAGGTCCATGACATCAACTTTTGAAATAGACTGTGTTTCAGGGACTCTGAGAGCTCCTCATGTGAGTCTAAGGCACACCACCTTTTCAGAACCAGTTGCACAGCTTCTGCTTTGGCAGTCTCCACATCAAACCCACAATGAGTCCTCCCTCCCTAAGGAACCAGCCCCAGAACTACCCAGGTTGCTGTCTACACTGTCTATGCCAAGTTGATGAAAGATACTTCTAGAGTTTTAGTCCTACTATTTCAAGATTGGTGTCCATCAGTCTATCCACCTGGCCTCTTTCTTCATGACTTCTTATGGGGAAAGTCAGTGAGGTCAAAAGAAAGAGGTAAGACTTCTGTTTAGCTCCTTCTCAAATTCTCATTGGGTCAGGAGGAAACTCATCAATGTTGACACTGTGGGATGTCCATTTCTCCGAAGGCTTTGCAGCCTACATCTGTGGACACAACAATCTCTGCTCACCAGAAGGCAGGACAGAAGGCTGTGCAAGCCTGTGCACATCAACATCCACCTCTGTGCAAGCAGGAGAGGGCTCTCTGTAAGCCCAAGAGCCCCCCCAGACCTGGAAAGCAGGGACACAGAATTGACCTGGGTCAACACCATGCACCCAGTGCATGTTTTCAATGTAGAAAAGAATAAAAAGCAAA
>NDGM010962652.1:0-10472 GCA_002564305.1 Octomys mimax
CTGTTCAGAATGCCATCTACCTGTCCCACAAAGCAGCACTTTACACTCTGGTCTTAGTTCTTCATGACACCCTTCTAGGCAGTAGCCATGTTTCTAAATTCATTCAATTCCATTTTGCCACAAACCAATGTTAGTGGCTTCCTGTGTCTGTCCCAGTAAAATTCAAACTCAGCTTGGTATCCAAGTACCCCACCCCCAGGGATGTTCTGTGCCCCTTCAGCTTCACCTGCTAGCTTCTCTGTTCTGGATGCCTCCAGCACTTCCCTTATGCCACCTACTCATGAGCAGTGCCCTTACTTCCAAGCCCAGCTGGGCCACTCTGTGCTGCCCACCTCACACAGCAGCTCTTGCCATGGGAGCAGACAGAGCCAGTGGCCACACTGCTGAGAAGGCTGGTTGGCAGGCACAGCAAGGATCTAGAGCCACAGCTCGGTTCTCAGTACTCAGAACTGAGAGCAAGGAAGGGCACCCCAGCCACCCCAGCCAGATCCTGATCCCCACTCATCAGCCTGCGTCGGGGGTAGGGCAAAAGAAACACTTACCAACATTTCTAAGTTCTTATGTAACAGACCGAGGTAAGATGCTGAATGAGGGAGACTGATGCCTCCCACGCCACCACATGCTCGTCCCCGGGCAGGGAGCCAGCACTGCAGACACGACCGTCTGTATGGCTCTGCTCTGTGAACAGCTCTCTCGTGAAGAGTGCATTAGTCAGCTATTTGAGTGTCATAAACAGCAGCTTCCCCCTACACACAGTCTGGCCACCTTGCACCACTACTGTGCAGTCTCTACCATGACTCAAACTTTTCCTCTTACTCTCAGCAGCATATTCCCAACACCCAGCTCCAGTTTCCAGAAGAAGTGCTGGTTCCAACTAACTGGTGCTTAGCCTGGCAATTCCTGAGCTGATTTTCAATACCGGGTCCTACACCAGCAGCCATGCCCCTGGGGGTCCAAGCTCAAATAGACCATGCAGGACAAAAGCTGGGCCTGAGTTACTATGTGTCTGCCCTGGCTTCTTCTGCTAAAAAAAAACAATAAAAATTTTAAAAAGCATCTTCAGAAGTTAGATGCCCATTGAGGCTACTATGTTGTGCTGCTGTTGTTGCTGCTGTTGCTGTTAGCACCTCCAAGGTAAGCATTCTACCACTGGGCCCAGCCAGAGGCCACTTTTTAAAACTTTTCCAGTAGATAATTTCATGGAGGGATTTTTGTAGAACTTTTCCCCCTCTCATTTAATGTGCAAGAAATCTGGCCCTCCATCTGAATTGTCCGTTCTTTCCCCCCCCCCACACACATTTCAATGCCACTCCCAGTGTGGCAGTGCCCACACCCCTGCAGCTTTTGATGGGCTTCCCGGCTCATCCCAACTCCATCTCCACCCTTTTACCCTTTTACCCTGAGTCCAGCAGTCAGAGAGCTGTAGTGACAACAGAATCGCAGCACACTCAGCGCTGATCTGCAACGCAGGGGGCACACCAGGTGAGAGCCCACATTCTGAGGGGAAGCTCCCCAAATGTCACCCTTAACTGTGCTCTTATCAGCTGGAAGCATAGAAGGTCAACATTTTATCAGAAATAAATCTTCTCAGCAGGTGATTGAGCACACAGAAATGGGGGAGGGAACACAGCAGCCCTCAATTGTCCTCAAACCAAGCCGCCCACAGCTTACTCCAGCTGACTCCTGTGCCCTCGAAGATTTCCCCCCTTCCCCAAGCCCCAGCTTCATCTTCCTCCTGGCCCCTGACTCAGGTCCATGGGCAATCGGTCTATCCAACTTTCCTTTTGATGGAAACTAGAAGGGGCTTCAGCTCCCGCAAGCCTTGAAGGAACCAGCCGCAGAGAGACGACGCCCAGAAGATAAATCTCCTCCAGCCCAGCAGCTCTCAGCCCTCACGATGCATCAAAACCACCCAGGCAGCCTTCTAGAAAAAGGATGCCAGAGCTCCACCCACAGACTTTTATTCAGTTGAGCTAGGATGGGGTCCCAGTCTTACTAAAGATTCTCTTCTGCTGCTGGATATAGACCAGCTCACCAGGAAGGAGACCCGGCACCATCTCAGGAAAGGGATCCAGACGCGTGATCCAGCCACCTTGCATTCAGGTATCTAGGCTAATTTGGGGCTACAGAACAGGAGTTGGTGGAGGAGGTTGAGCTGGTGCCCTCATGTCTTTCTCAGTAGACCATAAATAGAGACAGTGCGGCAGTGAGGGTGACAGGAAGGAGGTCACATGCCTAGCATATCCACTCCCCCCTTCAAACAGAGAAGTGAGACTTTCACTCATCTATGGATTTCAACCCAGCAGAAAGGCTGTCTCCCTACAGCCCTCGCCTGGGCTTCCGCAACTTCAACTGATGAGAGAAAATAAGTAATTTGGAGGCTAGAACAACAGGCTGGGGCAGCGTGCACAGTAGGCTAGGATCCCTCCCCCTTGGAACTCTTTGAGGATCCCAAGAAGGCCCTAGATTTCCCCATTGACATCCAAAGCTATGAGCACACTGGTAGGAGGGTACTCAAGCTATCATCCTTGCCAGGGGCCTCTGTGGCCTGGAAGAAAGGACACAGCACAAGGCTAGCTTCCTTAGGGCTGGGGCAAGGGTCCACCTAATTTTTCTCATTCATTTCCTCAGTCCACGGCATCACAATCTGGTCCTGCTGCCTACAACCCAGTTTCTTCTGTTATTTTCCCATGGGCCCTGACCCCAAAGATGCCATGAGAGGAGAGTGGTACAAGTGTGGAAGGGTCCAGAATGCACAAACTGTGTGCCCACAGCTAGCACAACCCATCAGATGAGGATGCTTGGGTCGTGTTTCTCACACTGGTAGCTCCTCAGAGCTGGGCTGCCATATCACTCTGTTCTCTTACCCCAAATGGTTCTCCCAAGAATGCCTTGAGGGTAGAAGCCATCAGGCCCATTCTGCACATGAGGTCATAAGGGCTCCAAGAAGAGAAATCACCACCCCCCATTAATGGCAGGGCTAAGGTGAGAGTCTGAGCTTCCTGACTCCCATCTCTCTTCCTTCACCCTTTCCCAGGAACACTCAGAGAGAGAAGAACTGCGAACATCAACACACAGTGGAACAGTAGGCTACTTGGGGCATCTCGCCTGTCTTCATCACTGTCCTCATCCCTGGGACAAAATACCCAAGCCCCACAGCTTTAGGAAGGAGATTCTATTTGGGTTCATGTTCATCCATGATGCTGGCTCTGAGGCAGGACAGCATGGCAGAGCGGCATGGCAAACAGGAAGCAAAGTGCGTCGAGGTATAGAAAGCCCTCTAGACCTCACTGTGGTCCAGAAAAGTCCACATTTGTAATCCCACAGAAAAGTTATTGGAATTCTAGTGAGGTAATTCCAATCTACCACTTCTAGTACAATACGCAGCAAGAACAGACACTAAGGCACATTTGTAGTTGTGGGGAACCAAGGAGATCCTAAGTCCAGTCTGAATAATGGCTAACTGGAGCAAAGGCTTCCACCCAGGCCCAAACCCTCGGGAATCAGTGGCTGTGAGAGCAGTGGGATGTACGTGAGTGCTATGGGCTAAGCTAGGCAGGAGGCCTACATTCACCTCTGCAAAGAGATGCATAAAGAGTAATCTACATGCCACAGATTAAGGAAGTATCTAGTGTTTTGGGCTTGGTGTATCAGTTTTGATGTGTAATTTCCATGCCCTGAGAAGTCATAGCCTCTTTTCTCAAGGCTCATCCTCAGCTGACAGTGTGGCACCTCTTGGCCTGACACATACTACTCCAGAGCCACAGGCGGGGCATCTGTTACCTGTCACATTTGCTCTAAAGACTACGGATCAACACTTCTAGGTCCATTTGCACTGCTTGAAGTCAATTGAGGGCATAAGGACAAAGTTCAGTACATATCAGTACATGGAAATAGGGACACATTTAGCCAAAATGGAGATAACTATCCTTCTTTCAAGGAGAGTCATCCTGGTGGTCCTCCACAGTTAAGGGAGGAGCCAGGAAGGGAGATATGACCTTCTTGGTCATGTCCACAATGACCCAGCTTTTTTGACCAGGCCCCACCACCTAAGAGCAGGTCAACTATAAGCCCCATAATTTGATCGCCTTCCAAAGGCCCCATCTTACAATCTCAGGTTTTAGGGAGACATCCAGATATAAACCATAATATGACCCTACCTCCAGCCACCAGGCTTTAATCCTAACTCAAGGATCTTTCTGACAAGGCCACTGAAGAAAGACCCAAATGTTATGGTTTCTGTTCAGATGTGTCCCTCAAAGCTTCATGCAGTCACAGGTAGGGCTTTCTCAGAGGTTTCTGAATCTAGAGTATGTGACATTAGGATCGATTTGTGGTGCAGTGCTAGGATCAAGGGCATTCGGATTAAGAGTCTCAGTGCTACCCGTGCTAGGATATAGGATACAGGCATAGATATAAAAGATAGGAAGGGCTGTGGTCATCTGTTGCTTGCTTTTCTGCCTTCTGCCTACCATGAACTTTTTCTCTTCTGCAATGCCCGACTGCCATGCCACCCTGCTTTGGAGCCAGCCAATTACAGACTATGTCTCGGTTACTTTTCCCTTATTGCTGAGACAACAATAGCTGACATCAAAGTCGAAGGGGGAAAGATTTATTTAGCTCACAGTTTGTAAAGGTTTCAGCCCATAACTGCCTGGCTCCAAGGCAAAGGGCACATGGCAGAGAGACAATGGTCCATAACAGCAGAAAACAGCAAAACAGAGAGAAGCCTCTTGCTCTCCCTCCTACTGTATGCAGGCTACCAGCCCTAGGGTGGGTATAGCACTCACACACTGAATCCTAGTGCCCTTAATCCCAGAATTGCACTATGAAGCAATCACCCATTAGATTCAGCTACCTCAAAAAAAAAAAATGCTATGACCACATGAGACTTTGGGGACGGTTGAGGGCAATCTGTGTTTTTAGGTAAGGATGAAGATATGGTTATTGGCAAGATACCTTTGCACAAACAATAACAAACTGAAGCTTCTACAAATGGTGAGCTAAATAAACCTTTCCTCCTTTAACTTTGGGTGTTAGGTATTTCATCTCAGCATGAGAAAGGTAACTAAAACACCAAACCAAAACCAAAAACCAAACAAACAAACAAAACCTACCCTGGCCAGGAGACATGAGTCTGAGTCTCTGTACGCCAAAGCATTCCAATTATTTTTTTTTCCTCTACCAATGACATTCTCTGCAGCTTCTGTAAGCCTTCAGCCAATCTTAAAGAACATCCTCCATTGTCACCTCCTCTGAAAAGTTCTCCCTGCCTTCTATCACCCTCCTATATCCACAGTTCTGGATCCATGCCTGTCAACATAGTATAATTTGTTTTGGCACAAATTTGTTTACAGGTCAGCCTCTCCTACCAAACTACAAGCTCACCAGGAAGCACACTGGCCTAACATCCTTAGTCCTTTCAAAGGCAGGCCACAAATGTCCCCACCCAACCAGCCTCAGGCTGGAGATCCTGGGAGTCTTCCTAGAGCCCTGGTCTATGATCTGTTATGGCATCTCCTGGAGAGCTCAAGATCTGGAATGCTCCAGATATGTCCTGCAGTGTGTCTCCCGACATAAAACCAAAAGTTCCTACGATGAGCCTGCTGGATCTCAGGGACAACACAGGAAAGCACACACAGGTTCCACCAGTGCCACTCAGAGGACCACTTCCCATCTCAGACCTGGCAGTCAGCCCATGGGCAGCGTATGATGACAGGATTCCACCTGGATCCTGTCAAAGTCCAAGCAGACAGAGTTCACATGCCTATCAGCGTATGAGGGACCAATACCACCCACAGCTGAGGGCAATCTGTGTTTTTAGGCAAGGATGAAGATATGGTTATTGGCAAGATACCCTTGTACAAACGATGATCAATCCATACATGTTTGATGATTGAATGAAGAATAAAAGAAACAAGCTGTACCAGCCCTGCCCCCGGGGCACACTGAGCGGGTGATTGAGACTGGGCATGGTAGCTCATGCCTGTCATCCCAGAGCTTGAGAGGCTGAAAACAGAAGGATCACTATGAGTTCAATCTACAGAGCGAGACCCTGTAGAACCTGTACTAAATACATTAAAAATAACAAGAATGAAAGAAATCTCTCCCCTCACCTGAGATCAGGCTGCAGAGGCCCAGCACCCAGAGAAAGGACACAGTCCCTGGGATGGCACTGAAGTGTCTCTGACTGCAAGAACAAGAGCACTGCCAGGGTTTATTGGGTAATCAATAAGGAGGCAGGCCCTGCCTGGGCAGGCTGACATGTTGTATACGGGCCTTCTGCAAACACAATCATCTCCTCAGTTATTAATGGGCCATGCTCGCTGCCTCTTCATTAGTGCTCAAATATCAACAGAAAACCGTTTGCTTACCATGGGCTCCCGCTCGCACCGAGCAAATTTGGACAGAGATAGTCAAACAGGGAGCTTCTTGGGCTAATGACAGAGCCCAGTGTAAAGTTTAGTGGCAGCAGAAGCAGGCAGAGAGGGCACCAGCCTGCGCCTAGCTTCAGGGGTAGGTGGCAAGAGGGGGTGGGGAGGGAAGCAGGGCCAGGAAGCAGCAGCCAGGAGCTCCAGGCGACACAGCTGTGGTGCTCCACCTGAGTCATTCTGGGGCCCTGGCCCGCAGCACCCTCCAGCGCACTCTATAAGTAGCAAGCAGCCCCAGCCCAGGCTGCCCCAAGGACGGAGGCCTGCCTGAGCTGCCCTGGGCACTCACTCGGTGTGGAGCAGCCCAGGCTGGCCACACAGGGACTCTCTCTGTACTCCTTCGCCTGTGTCTGTACCTCTGGGGAATGTACTCCGAGAAGGGAATCTCAGGGTCGCCTTGCCCATCCACAGTCAGCCTTAACCACTCAGAAAGCCGCAGACCTCCCCATTACAGTCCAGTGTGGCCCTGGGAGGAGGCAGCCTTGTAAGTGCCCCCAGGGGCCTGAGTCTGACAGCCCTCTGCCAGGTGAGCCTGGCTTTGGGAAGGGACCACACTAGTGGAGGCCTGGGCTGACACGTGTACTCACCGGAAGATTGGACAGTCACCCATTCCCTGGGGAAGCCAGAGGAGCTCAAGTGGAGCCCAGGAATCACCAGAAACTCTGGGCCCAAAGTCAGAGGGGCAATGATCAAGGAACACGGGCGCCAAGTCTTTCATGGCACCTCCAGACCTTTGGTCACACATCTGCTGTGAACAGCAGCAAGCACCTCTTGGAGACTGCAGTGACCCCCATACCAGGCCTGGGAAAACCAAAGAAAGCCCTGTCTGTGAGAAGTCTGAGGCTGCTTCAGAGAAATGTAGCAAACAGAGCCACCATGATCAGAAGACTCCCAGGCCCGAAACACGGCCGCCAGGAACAGGGACATAGGACGCCTTGGTTCTGCCTGGGAACTGAAGATACTGCACAGAGCATGAATATTCAAGTGCTGCCTAGAAGGATGAGAATGAGTTGCCAGATGAGGGAGCAAGGAGGAGGGGCTGAGGGGGTAGCTGCGTGGGAGAGCACTCATCTGGGTTCTGTGCCCAGCACTACAACAGAAAAAGAGGGGCAGGGCTCCAAAAAACACCATAAAGGCATATATACATAGGCAGCTGTGAACAAATAGTCTATAACTAGAAAATAGCAGTACTGGGAGGCCCAACAAGGTCTGTCCTGAAGCCCAGTCTCCCACAACATGGCACTGGATGGTGGCCCATGGGTGTGGGTGGCTAGCAGGGTCTGGTCAGTCTCTGCCTGCTTTCTATGCCCAGGAGCTCACCTCCTCGTAAGCCAGTACGTTCTACATCATGGTGCCCCCAGCACTGAAGATAACCCTAGACCCCCAAGAGCTAAGTCAGCCCTGGGACTGCACCAGAACACAAGTCATCTCTCAGTCATCCTACAAAGTATTTGCAGCGTTCCCACGGTCTACAGCAGTGTGTGAGGATGGTGGCCTCGCCCTCGGGGCACTGCATCCCGCAGGACATGGAGACACTCTTCATACACACAAACACACATCGCAGTGCACATCGCAGTGACTGTCCCGAGGGAAGGAGCTTCAAAGCAAGGAGAGCATGTGCTGTGATGGCAAATCCACGTGGATGAGACACGGAGCTCTTTTGACTGAAGTAATCAAAGTTCTGTCTGGTGGAGGAAACGCTGACTTTATTGACAGAAGGAAAAAGCCAGCTATGTGGATACATGCCTGTAATCCCAGCACTCTGAGAGCTGAGGCAGGAAGATTGCAAATTCAAGCCCAGCCAGGCCAATCTAGTAACTGAGTAGGACCCTGTATCAAGATTGTATAAGGGCCAGCCCGAAAGCTCAGTGAACTAAAGCCCCTGCTTAGGCAGAGCACAGCGGCCAGGGCTCAATCCCCGGCCTGCCATGCTGACCCTGCCTCCAGGCACACTGAGATGGCAGTTGAGACTGGGCAAGGTGGTACACGCCTGTAATCCAAGCACTTGGCAGGCTGAAAACAAGAGAATCATTACAGGTCTGATCTACATAGTGAGACCCTGTAGACTCTATAGACCCTGCTCTAAATATATTAAAAAAAAAAAAAGTTTAAAAGGGTGGGGGATGTGGTTTTGTGGAAAGGTCCTGGGCTCAATCACAGCACCACCCAAAAGAAAAGCAGGAAGAAGGAGGACTCCTGGCTCAGGGCTGGAGAACTGGGCCTGCCTGATGGCCCTTGCTGAAGGTGGGGAGACTGCAGTGGGCAGGGACATGCAGGTTGCAGGGGTGCTACTCTGCAGGCCTGTACCCAATAACTGCACCATGAGCCACGCGGCTCACAGAGAAAGAAACATAGATGAGCGGGTGCCCGCCTGCCTGAACACACTCGTGCACACCTGTCCACTGCTGTCTTTGCCGTACACACACACACACACACACACACACCCCTCTGCATCTGGATCTTCCTCTGCACGTAATGAATGCACTTGGAAAGCCTGCACCTGCTGAGCCTGCAACCCAGACTTGTCATCGTCATAGACACAAAGCAGTCGGTTATGCGCAACCCACTTACACGTGCGCGCCTGTTCTCTTCCGCATCCTCGCACAGCCCTCCGTCCTTGCTCCACTCACTGGTTCATCTGCTTTTTTAACCTCAGCTAATGTGCAGATCCACCCAGGGGTAATGGGACTGCTTTTCTCTCTCAGAGGCAAAGAAATCCTGATGCCTAAGTCATTTGAATCAGTGGCACTAAAAGGTCTCCTGACCAGAAGGAACAAGAAAATGTCACTGGCTGATGGGGACAATTTTAATGCAAAATGCCACCTTCTGATGATTGTTACCTTTTGCTGCAGCTGCCAGCAAAAAGACACTTAGCTCTTTGCCATGGCAGACTCGGATCAAATAGTTTTGTACTTCCCTCTGCCGCCCCTGCCTCCGGAGTAGCGCTCTCGGGACCAACCTTGGGCTCCTGCAGCACCAGCCAAAGCTTCCTCCTGAGTGAAAAGGAGACAGACTCGAGCAAATACCTTTCGGGTGGCCCTCATGGGGGTCTCTGCCATTCATCAACCTTACAGCCTCGGGGCACTTGCAGCCATCCCGGGGTTATGTCCTCCCTTAGGGCCCCTGTAACTCTGAGCCCTCTCTTGTCACTGTATTGTTCTCTGCGGAGAACCCACTCTGTTTCACCTCTTTCGTCATGACTCTAGGGGAGATACCCACCCACACCCCACTCTGTCCTAGGGCTCATCATAGCTACTCCCTGATAATTGCTGAACAGATAGAAAACAATGGAGAGAATGACGGAAGGAGCCACATTCCTCTGCAGGAGGGCAAATGACAAGAACATTCCTGCTTTTTCAGGAGCCTTGTGGCCCCCAGGCCTCCCCCAAGCCTCCATGCTCTCTCCTTGAGCCACCCCATGTGGTCCTTCCTACCCTTAAACATCTTGAGAGAAGCCCCACCCCCCGGGGGTCTTTAACACCTCCCACTTACCCTCAGCCCTGCCTCTCCACTCACACAGCCCACCCCCACAGACACTCCAGCACTAACAGGGCTCCCCACCCCCACTAGTTATGCCTGTCCTTGTGGGTTCCTTTGGTATCCTAGGCTCTCTACCTGGAAACTCACCAATCCCCATCCTACACTTCCCACAATAGGTAGACTTCCAAACTGCCCCCCAAGATTCTCCATCCCTGGATTCCATCAAACACCAATCTAGAATCTACTGTAAGGCATTTGACAGATGAATGTAAAGTCTCAAATCAGTTGACCTTAAAAGACAGATATGATTCAGGTGGGCCTGACCTAGCTATTGAGCCCTTGAAAGCCAGGGCTTCTCAACTGGGGCGCAGCACAGAGGCAGAGCACTTCCCCAGCAGGTCCAAAGCCCTGGGCTGGACCCCCAGCAACACAGTCAATCCACACAACACTTTTCTGGCTGATCTTAGAAATGAAACCGGAGATTGTATGAATAATGAGGATTCCACACCTCTTGCGGGAGTGCAGGGAGCAGGGTGAGGACACAGACTTGGGCCTGAGGGT